>WTSP01019354.1:0-28235 GCA_025331215.1 Actenoides lindsayi | reverse complement strand
CAGGGAAGAAATTGTTCCTCGTGTCCAACCTAAACCTCCCCTGGTACAACTGGAGGCCATTTCGTCTTGTCCTGTCACTTGTTCCTTGGGAGGAGAGACCAACCCCACCTGGCTCCCACCTCCTTTCAAGGAGCTGTGAAGAGTGAGAAGATCTCCCCAGAGCCTCCTTTTCTCCAGGCTGAACAAGCCCAGGTCCCTCAGTTGTTCCTCACCAGGCTTGTGCTCTAGATCCTTCACCAGCTTCATTGCCCTTCTCTGGACACACTTCAGCCCCTCAGTGACCTTCTTGGAGTGAGGGTTCCAAAACTAAACCCAGGATTTGAGGTGCAGCCTCCCCAGTACCCAGTCCAGGGGGACGATCCCTGCCCTGGTCCTGCTGGCCACAGTGGAGGTGTGGTGGGTACACTGGTGGGGCTGGGAGCAGAGGAGAGGGGTCGTGCTGCACCTTGCCCAGTGGTGTGCTGGTGATGGTCTTCAGGGACTTTGTCCCTTGGAAAAGGGGTCACTGTTGAGGTTTTATTTTTCCATGTCACCTCTCCCTGCGTGATGCACCATGTCACACTGATGCTGTCCCATGGCCCAGCTACAAATAGGATGTTAAATTATTTTAACCTCCTAAAGATCTAAATGACTTTGGACCTTGGAGCTTGTGTAGGCATTTGCAATGTAATGTTTCTGTAGGGGCATGTGTGAGCTTTTTGGGCCTTTGGGGACATTTAAAAGTCGCTAGCAGTCTGTTGCGCATCTATTTCTTAAACCCGTTCATACTGGCATTTATCGTGTTTCTTTGCACGCAGTGATAATTGGTTTTGTTCATCCTGTGAAATAATGCATTTCAATTTTATTTTTGTAACTATCCTGCAACATTTGATGGCACTCTGGTACACTGGGTTAACTGGTTGTGAAGCATGGGGGCTCAGTTGCCGTGGGTGTGTTCAAAACAGGGTGGAAGAATTTTATTTCCTAAATCCCAAGAGGTAGTGCTCAGAATTTACCTTGCTATTAAAAAAAATTACCAAAATTCTTCATGATTGGCTTCATTCAGTCATGTGAGGCTTGACAGGGAGCTGATGTCAGTGGCCAGTTTCCAGCAGTTTGGGAAATTCTTGCCCCAAACCCTTTTTGAAATCCCAGGAACGTTGGAGAAGCCAGTTCCTCCCCAGCTAGCACTAAAAGAAGGCTCATGAGAATTCCTCTCCAATCTGACCAGAAGGTTCCCTGGGGGAATGGGAAGCTCCCCCTCACTCAGTTTTGGGGATCTCAGCAGATATTTTTCCCTATAGGGGGGGAAAACTCTGACCGCAACAGATGAGACTGGGGCACCAGGACCTATACAGTTCTGTTTTTTCCCTGAGCAGTGACTCTAGGAAGGCCCTTTGGCCATGGGACAGGGATGCCTTGGGATGAGCAAGCAGAGGTGCCTCCTGCTTGAGGCTCTGTCCCTGATCATCTGCTCAGTCTTTGGTTCCTCCTTTGGCCGTGCTCGTTGCTTTTCTAGACTGTTCCGCTGTTGTCACTGCTTTATTTTCAAACCTGTTCTTTGGGACTCCACTTAAGCATCCTGCTGGACTCCATCCTCTGCATTGTTGGGGGACCTCAAGAGGCAGCAGTTGCTGCTCTCCAGGTATCGGCCAGATTGGGAAAGGGCCATGTGGAAGGGGAGCCTTCAGAGAAGCCAAGGTCTTTCCAGCCCTGTAGAAATGGGGTGGCTACTCCCAGTATGGCTTAGCTCCGTCTTGGCTACTTCCCCCAGATGTCGGGAGGTCTGGTTCTTGTGGGCATGTCCTAAGTTGTCCTGGGAGGTAGGGGTGGATGAGCTGCTGAAAACAAGGCTGAAGGGGGGACAGTAATGGGCTTGACATCAGCTGGTGAGCAGCTCTTCAGGATGCAGTTCACCAGAGGAGCCAGGGGCTGATAGAGCAGCTGTGTTTGACTTGCATTCAGCAGTCTTGGCATGGAGGAGTGACACCGAAGCCCTGGAGACACAGGATTGGAGTCCTCTGGCACTGTAGGAGTGGACAGAGAAGCTGTCAGCTCTGAAAAATGCCCTTTTTTTCCTTCCCTGGTTCTGCCTAGCCATGCTTGAGAGGTGTCATTGGAATAAAAACTGACTGGGGAAGCCACAAAGGTGCAACAAAATAGAGGTTGGTCACTCGCGGCTCAGGAACACAGTGACCAGGGGCTGCAAAGAGTCTCCAGGTGTGGTGCAAGGTCCACCTTCCAGTGCTGTCCAGCTTGTCCCGCTGTACTGGCTGTGCAGGGGACCTGCAGAGATGCTTTCTAATCCACTGCTCTTGGCCAGCCCCAAGAGTTGTGGTGTTTGGGGTTGCTGTGGGGGAGCTCTTATGCCTTCTGCCCAAAAAAGGGTCATGGTTGTTTGCAAGCTGGGACTGCTGCCAGTTCCCATGTCTACGATGGCTTCGCTGTGTTTGGAGTGTGTAGAAATGGGAAATGCTGGTCTCTATGGCCTGAACAAGCATCTGTACAGGAATGTGAGAGATGGACCCGGACAACCATATGGTTGCCCTTACAACTCGTTGGTTTTTTCCCTCCAAAACGTCTGCAGACAAACGTGAGAGACACTTGTCTGAAGGTCTGGGTGATGGTCGCATGTGGCAGTGCTCTGCGGTCCCAGTGCTGTATGGATTTTGATCTCTGTTTTAACAGGCTCCTCCACAGCTGCTCTTAAAAATCAGTTTACATCTCCTGCAAATTAAACAGTTTTACTTACAGAGTGTTTCAATCTACTATGAAGTGGAAGTGGGAAGCTGACTTTCGCATCACTGAGTACATGGCTGCAAACGCCAGCACGGCAGATTGTTAATGTGAGATTAGAGATAGTTCAGCACTATCTCAGCAGATTGCCTCTGCTGCTTCATAAAAGGCTCCTCTGGGAGACAAACTCGTGTGACAGCCTGGTCTTGAAGGGCTGACCTGAAGCAAGGAAGAGCCTGAAGGCTGTTCATTCACCTTGGAGGGAAGGAGACAGCCCTTCCCTTGCCCTCAGTCACCAGAGACTGAAAGGCAGAGGAGAGAAGTGGGAGCTTGTGCTGCTTCTGTCCCAGCACTGGTGGTGCTTCCAGCCAGATGGGTCCCCAGTGAGCCTGGTCCGGGTGACTGGGATGGTTGGGGGGACTGTGGGGCAGTGCCCCCTTTGGAGTATCACTTTTTGATCACAGGTGGATGTGTTTGTGATGTCAGAGCTTTCAGACATTGGAACCTTGAATCCCACTGCCCCCAGCTATCCAGACACGGGGTTTCATGAAGGCAGAGGTTCCTTCTGTGTTTTCCAAACTGTTGGGCTCAAAGCTTTACAGCCTTGCAGGAGGCCTCACTCTCCTGCGAGGAGCTGTGGCTCCTACCTAACAACCCAGGAGGGGATTGCAGAAATTAGGGGTGTCCCTGGCTGTAGAGGTGTTCTCTACCAGCTCATCTGGGATGCTGGGGAAGGCTGACTTGTTCCTTGGAGCTGTGTCCATCACTCCGTCTAATAATCCTTCTGCTGCTTTTTCTACAGTCTTCCAAATTGCCCTTTTGTCCCCAAACAGTTCTGCTTTGCAAATGTCAAAGGAGGATCCCTGGGGCAGTATTGCTGCTCCTCTGCCCTCCTGGTGGGTGGTGGGAGGAAGAAGAGAAGAGAGGGTTTCAAATTCACCCTGCTCATCCTCTCCACCACTCCTGCTGCCCAGTCCAGCCCCTCTCCTGTTGCCTTTGCATAGCTCAGGAGCAGATATCATCTCTGCCAGGTAACGACCGCTGTCCTTCTGTGAAGGCATGTGCGTACTGCCTCCCAAAGAGCCGGCATTACGCCTCTCCCCTACGGCAGGGGAACAAGAGTTGTCCCCTTCTGTCTCCCATTTGTCTGGTCTCCCCTTCAGCTTCTTCTTGCTGCCTTCCAAGACCACCCCCCCCCCCACCCCCACTCTCCTCTGGCTCCCCTGACCTCCTTTGACGTGTTGCGTTTCACCGTGACTGGTAACGGGGAGCTGATGGGAGATAAGAGGGGTGACAGTGTTACCGGCTCGCACGGCGCCTGGAAGAGCCAGCGAGCAGATGCTCAGCTCAGCCTCAGCCAGGAATTGCTTTTAGGAAGCGCCCCGGACCCCTCCCCGGCATCGGCAGAGCCCAGCGGAGGGAAAAGGTGGGCGATGGAGGGGGGCGGCTGTGCGGAGCAGCGGGGAGACAGCTCGATTTTTTCCCTGGCTGGGAGAGGGGAGCCAGCCCTAGCTCTCCCCTCCCGACGTGTCAACAGGAGGGAGAAGATGCTGGGGGACCGTGTACTTTCCCGGCGGAGGGGCCGGCGGGGCCCCCGTGGCCACAGACCACCTCCCCCTTTCCCGGTGCATCACCAGCCCCCCGCTTTGTGCGCAGTTGGCGCTGTTTTGCTGGGATGACTGTCAGCGCCCGGAGCGGGGAGGCAGGGAGCGGAGACGCTTCAAACAAATGAAAATCCTCCCCCAAGAACCGCGGGCAGGGACGGTGACGGTCGCTCTGGGAGTCGCAGGCAGCTTGTGGGGGCGGGCGGCCGCCCAGGCGACCGTGGGCTGTGGGGCTCCTGCTCTGCGGGGCGTACCCGGCTGCTCCGGGCGTTGAATTGGGAGCGGGAAGCTGAACCAGAGCCTAGAGGAAGAGGATGAAAATAAGGGAGGAGGGAAGCGGGGCTTGGCAAGGCACGCAGCAGGTTTTCGGCAGTGTACGGTCGGCCGTCCTCGTGAGCAGGCTGCTTCCAGGGAAATAGCAGTGAATGGGGGTTTTGTTTGTTTTTTTAACATGGCATCCACAACGGAGGGATCAAGAGGACACGAAGGCAGCTTGCTGGTTTGCCGGTTGAGTTAACGCTGGTTTTCTTTGCCGTTTCCTCAAGGGTCTCTTGGCATATCTGTGAGTGGCCGTCAGGCACCCCATCCCCTGGATGCGCTTCGCTGACTTGATCTGGCTTTGCTCTCTGGGGCTGTAGCGAGGTATTTTGTGAAGCCCTTGTTTTTCCTCCGCCCAGCTGGCATCAGGCACTGAGGATGTAGAGACAAGTGCTCCTGGCTAGGAGAGCTTTGGCAGGAGGATTTCCCATCAGGTTTTCAGCATCCCTGTATCTGCTGCCTGCTGTAGAAAGGCTTTGTTCTGGAGCTCGGGGAGCAGAGCCCGCAGGTGACCTCTAACTGGATCAGACTTGCTTGCTTTAAATGTCTTGCACTCAGGTGTTTGGTGACAGGCTGGAAAGTCATGTTAGGCAGGTGCCTTCTGCTTTGGAAAACAGGAAGGGAGGAAAACTGGCGAACTCCGAATAGTCACAAGAAGAGCAAGGGAGGGATCCTCTCCACCCATTGTGCTGGTCTCCGTATGCTGTAGGAACAGACCCTTTGAGAATTAATCTGAACAGATGACTTCTCGGGGTAGCTCATCACCTTCTGATCCAACAGTATCCCCTCGCCTGTTCGAGGGTCACCTCCTCAGAAGCCAGCTCTCTCACCTGCCAAGCAGCCACTTGCTTTGGGGGCTCACAGACCTGTGGCATCACTACCGAGGGATCCTTTCCAGTGGGCACTATTAATTCCTGCCCCTCCTCTTCTCCTTAATTCAGCTCTGCAGCATCGCACTAAAGAAGCGTGCAGCCGCCAGCTGCTCTCGTGCAGCCCGGCACCTGCGGTTGGCTCAGGGAGGCACTGCTTCCCACCCTCGGAATTTGAGGAATCGCCGTGGAGCGTGCTGTGGACCGTCCAACAAGTAATTCCCAGCTAAACTCCTCCCGTCTCTTGCTGTCTCTCCTGACTCGCAGCGCTCCCTTCCCGGTCCCGTGGGCTGGCAGAGCGCGCGGGGCAGCGAGCGCAGCCGGGGTGTAGCATGCGTGAGTGTGCGGTGGGACCGGTGCCCAGGGACGCAGGCGGGTGCATGCTCGGACGCCGCAGGGGCCATGGCTTCGTTTGGGAAGCTGACGGAGTACTTCAGCCTGAGGAAGTCGAGGATGGAGCTGCGCTCTGGGCGGCGGAGCCGGCGGAGCGGGAGCTGTTGCTGTAGTGTCACCGAATGCAGGTATGGGGTGGCAGGGACCCATCCGTCCTGGCGCCTCCTGCTGTGCTGTGGGGCTGTGGGGTGGGAGATGCAGTCCTTCGTGTTTTGCTTTCCCTTTACCGCTCCTGGGGATGGGTCTGGGAGCGAGCCAAAAGCTCTGGGAGCATCAACTCCATCCTGTCTGGGGCTCCTAAGTGGCTCCTTGCTGCGGGACATCTCTGGCAGGTTCTGCGCCCTGGTGCCTGTCTCCCTGCCCAGGGTACGTCACGGGTGTTGGTGTCACATCTCTGATGTCTGCTGGGTCACTGCGCACACATGTCCCTGCTTGCCTCTGTCTTTTGCTTTCTGTGTTGTGCTGCTGCGCTGCCTCCTCGTTTGAGGAGCGAGGTTATTGTGCCATAGTTGCCTTTCCCTCCCTCTGTCCCTTGTGCTTCTGTGTGCCCAGTCCTGGGCTGCATGGGCAGCACAAAGTGGTTTTATAGCTGGAGTTAAATGTGGTGCTGATGGAGTCTCCTGGCCTTCAGCAGCCAGAGGAGGTGGGGGTCTCAGTTGTGCTTGGGAACTGGGTGCCGTGGTGAGAAGCTCCTTTGGGCAGACAGACACATGGTTCACAGGCAGCTTGTTTGGGTGTGGATTGGTAAGGGGGACGTGCTGGGCATGGGGAGAGGTGGCACCGGGCTGACTGGAAATCCCCTGGGAGCTGCTGTTGGGGTGCTCAGGGTCACGGCAAGAAGCAACAAGGCCAGCCCCAGCTGTAGGCTGCACATGGCCTTGTTTTGCATGTAAACAGAGTAATTGCAATTAAGGAAATTGCTCTGTGTCCAAGCAGCTTATCTCTCCTTGGGTAGTACAAGCAGCTTGTAGGACGTGGCCAGCACTGGATGCTGCTCTGGGCTTTTTTCCTTCCTCTGTGGGGGCTTGTGGTGGGGCAGAGGGTTACCAGCCTGAGAGGTGCATGTCTCAAAATCCTCCTGCTGACGTGCCCATGGTGCCTCCCTGCTTCTGGAGGGGTGTGGGTCTATGCAGGGACACAAAGCGGAGAAAAATCAGCACAGACACATCCCCCACCTTCTTCCCTGGTTGTTGAGCATCTCGTACTCTGTAAAGGCTATTAAACTATCTGCAGATTAAAATAAGTTGGAGGTCAGTTGCTTGGGCCCCTCCTGCTGCTCTCCACATTGCTCCTGAGGTGGTGAGATGTGATCTGCTGTTGCTGTCTCCCCTCTTCACTCAGTGGCTACAGGAGACAGTCGCTTCTTCCCTGCTCGCTCAAAGCACGGCGCGGTTTCTCCGGAAACGCAGAAACATTTGTGACTGAGCCAGGAGCTTTGTTCTGCTCTTTTTAGCATCGTCTTTTTAGCATTTTTAGTCTAGGTTCTGCCCTCACGTTTTTGCTGTGCTGGTGCAGAGCTGCGTGTGAGGAAGGTCAGTTCTTCAGGTGCCGCTGAGCGTAAGGTGTCCCTGGGGTTTGCCGGTGTGCAGCCAAGAGACAGTGTGTGCCACGTCTTGGGCACGAGGGAGATGAGGTGCTTGTGGGGTTCCACACCCTATCCATCTCGGGCACACAGGATGCTGCAGGCCTAGACCTTGCCTTTTGGAGTGAGTTGGGTGGTTTCCGATGTAATGGGAGATGCCACAGTGCCTTGCTAGCTTTAGGGCATTACCCACACAAGTGGCATTGCTGGTGCGTAGTTCACATGTTGTGTTTTTTGGGGGGATGGTGGGTATGGACATGTTTGAGTGGTGTTCTTGTGCAGGAGTGTGGCTCACCACGCCTCAGGAGCTTCTGCCTGTCGAAGCTCAGCTCTGGGTGGGGCAGCTGGACATGCTTCCTCCAAGCAGAAGCTTCTCTGTGTGCCCGGGTTCTCCATGACCACGGTGGCCAAGTTCACGGTGCTGGGAGCTGTGCTCTCCCTGCTCCTTCGTGTTTTCCCTCTGCAGCGCAGCTGCCCCAGGGCTGCTCTTCTGGGCTGGCTCTGAGCACGTAGACGGTGTTCATGGTGCCCCCAACCCCCCAGTGACAGGACTTGAGTGCACCTGCAGACACTGAGCTGGTTCCCTTGATTGCACACGGTTGATTATGGAAGTAGAAATCAGTGTGATTGAAGCATGGGATGCTCTTGAAATCAGTGTCACTTCTCACCCAGGCTACTTTAGACTTTGCCTGTTTTTTGCCCACAGAATCTGTACGTTGAGAAGACCCAGTTGAGCCCCTTGGCCCAAGCTCAACTGGCTGCTGGCATCCAGAAAGCTGAATGCTTCATGGCTGGGATCTGAAAGCAAACAAAAGGCAGCTGTTGCCATATCTGACCCTGTCTTTATTCTAGATAGTGCTTTTTCTAGCTCAATTGTGCAGCTTTCTGGTTTTATTTTGTTTCTTCATGCTAGTGTGGACAAATGAAACAAGGAAATAAGATGCTTAGACCTCACATTTCCATGTGCATAGAGGCACTGAAGGTCCTGCATCCCATGCTTAGCAGCGTGATGTCCAGCAGACCCCACCAGAGCCCTGGCCTTGGTGTGGCTTGAGGCAGCCATCCTGCCACTGCTCTTGCCACAACAGCGTATTCCTCTGGGACCCCTGCAGACAAGCATAGTCAGGTCCTCAGTGAAGATGGTGTGCTAACTGGAGTTATTAACTATAGAGGTCCCCCGCTTTTTCATAGGACCCAACAGATGCTAGCAGGGGTGTGGTGATGGTTTTAAGCAATACCCCTGCATTTAAAAACCACACTTCCAGAAAAAGCAAATGCATAGAAGCTGAGTTGGGTAAATTGGCCGGATTTGGGAATTTGTGGGCTCCAGTGTGTGTGGCAGAGAGGAGCCGGGTGAGAGCACAGTCTCTCCCCGTGTCCGGGTGCTATTGGGCAGGAGTAGTTCAGTCTCCGGTGCGCCCCGTGCCCCGCGGCACAGAGCTGTGTTGTGATTTACACCGTCGCTGTTACGGCAGCTGGAGGCTTTTCCAGCCCGAGACTTGCCAGCTGTACTCAGCAGGAGGCTGGCTGCTCTGCTGTGCTGCTGGGGTGTAGCTGCCTCCTGATAGTAAATCAGTTGGACAGTCAGATCTCCAGGGGTTGAGAGGCTCCAGGTGTGACGCTCTGGGGATCCGTGTCCCCAGCATGCAGCTTGTACTGGTGTAGTGATTGAGCATAAACACACCAGCCAGAGCTGATCTCGGGGAAGTTTGTAAGTGATTTATTCGCAACACCTTTTCTCAGTCTAGTGGGAGCATTGATGGATGAACCAAACACTCAACTCGACTGGCTCTGGAGCGGTCCCGCTTTGTGCAGGATGAACTCCTGGGTCATCACCAGGGTTGGTTTCTCTGCAGCGCTGGATGCAGGTGCCTGTGGGCAGAGGACAGCAGGGGCTCAGGGGGCTTACTGATGTTTGGGGGGTTTGTTCTTTGTATTATCTTATGGTGCCACCCTCAAGGTGCTCATGCCCAGCTCACTGCTGGGGAAGGGTGGAGACAATTCACTTCTGGCACCAAGGAGTAAGAAAGCAAAAGGCAGGTTGGACAAAACAGCTCATCTGTTTAGTGCCCTATTTTTAAACTGAAAGGTCTGGACAACTAATGTTGGGTTCCTGCAGCTTTTGTAAGTGGATTGGAAGACGGTTGTCTTGTAACTGGGCTGAGAAAACAGCCGTGCTCCACTGCGAGTGCACTGGGGGAGGCTCCAGGGCGAGCTGACATTTTCAGAAGCAGGCTGGCCCCGCTCCAGGCTGGGCTGCAGCCCAGGCCACTCAGCAGCAGGGTCCTGGGCTGAGATCCGGGGTGCTCACAGCCGTTCTGGGAGTACAGGGATCCGTTCTCATCTGACAGAGTTAACGGGTTTTGGAGGGTTTCTTAAAGGGACTTTTGGAGTTGGTTTTAGTCTGGATGCCCCCTGAGAACACCAGTCCTTTTGCAGGAGCCGTGACCTGCAGCAGCAGCAAACGGCACCTCATTGAAAATCCCAAATCCTGTCCAGGGATGGCTTGTGGGAGGCATTTCATCCTCTAGGCAGGACCACAGGGGCTGCTCTACTGGCTTTCTCTCTTGGCCTGGGACTGTTTTGGGATAGATCTGCTCACCTGGGCTTCCTGAGGTTGATGCATATTCCCTCTTTGATAGCTGTTGCCTCTCCCCTTCTCCATGGTTCCCAGAACCCTGCAGAGGGGCTTTGATGTGCCTTTCTGGAGATGGCCGCTGAGGTACAGAAAAGGAGATATTCAGGATGGGGGAAGAGGAAGGAGAGATTTGTGCCTGATTTTGGATCTTGTGCCATTCTCCTGTGGGAGACCTTCAGCCCTGGAGGCAGCAGAACTGAAGACCCCTGAAAACTTGGGTGAAGAGGCGATGTCCTCAGTGGGCTCCTGGAGAGGAGCTTTTCCCTGGCTTGGAGAGAGGCAATGGAGTGACTGGCAGTGAAATTCAGGGAAGCTGAGCTTGGGAAGGGGGGAGTGGAGGTGGCTGGGGAATGGGGAATGGGCAGGCAGGGCGTTCGCTTTAGGGTTTCAGTGCCTTTTTTTCTCAATACCTGAACTGCTGTTTGAAGTTGGTGTTAATTAGCAATGAATTGTGTAATAATTAAATGACGTAAAACTTACCACATGCCTGGCCTGTTTTGCCCATGTCATTAGCTGATCTCTAGCTGAAGGAAGGGTGCTCCAGGTGATGCTCCACCCTTGCCTTGGCAGAGGGAGCAGAGGTGGGTCCAGGTGTCCTGCTGCTGTTGGAGTCAGAGCCTGTCCTGAGCCATGCAACAAACTGGACCGAGGAGCTGCTTTTTGCAGTGGGGAGCTGTGACCTCCCTCCTTTGGGGGTATTTTCCACACTGACACCCTGATCTGTGTTCCAATGGGCTTTGAGGTGGGTGAGTGGGGAGGGGTAGTGGGCAATGTTTTCCTGGCAGGACTGTGCTCTGATGTTTTTGGATGTTTAAAAATATCTCTTCAGCCCTGGCAGCACGTCTGTGTTCAAGCACACGGTCGCGATGGGGAAGAGAAGGAACTGGCAAGTTTTGGGGCTGTAAAACTGCACCGAAGGAACAAATCCCATGTTAGCAGCACACGCAGCAGGAGGCAGATAAAAATGGCAGCGGGTTTTGCAGCACAGCCTTGCGAGAGGCCCCATGGCTGAAGCGCAACTGCCTCCTGCATCGGCCGGGGGTGGATCACAGGGGCACCGAGTTGCCCGATACCACATTGGACAGGGTGCTGGGGGCTTGGCCCACTCCTTCCAAGTCCTAGCCTGTGGTTTTTTTTTTAAGTTGATACTGGCTGTTTTAAGTGCCTGTAGGAGCTGAGAGCTGGTAGGATGGATCAAGAAGCCAGTCGGGGTGCACAGAGCTCCAGGTCAGCCTCTGTCCATCTGCCAGCCTCGCTGGATGCTTGGGGGTGTCCTGTGCACCCTCCTGCAGCATTCAGCACGGCCCATTGCTCCCAAGTACTGCGTCCTGCAGCTTGAGCTGGGTGAGAAGCTTATAACGTATGGTAAAACTTGCCCCCAAAAGGGGCATCTCTGAGGGGCCCTGAGGATCTCTCATACATGGCTGATAGTCTGACCGGCTTTTCCCGCTTTGTTTTTGGATGTGTTTTGAACAAAACCTTTCTGCTTCCAAATGGCGTGTCAGTAAGGAAGGATACTTGCATTTGAAAAGAGAGGACAAGTAAGGAACTTGGAAGTGTTTGGGGTTAAGCCAGAAATATTCACATGAAATTAGTTAATAAGGTGTTTGTGGCACTTACATTCTAAACTTCCCAGCACTGACACCTTCCTTGCCCGCTGAAAGGCCAGCAAGAAAATGTGTGTGGGTGCATGTGTTCACAGTTGTGCTGCAACAGATCATTAGAACCTATTAAAAAAAATGAAATTATATGTTAAAAAAAAATCGATGTCCAGCACTATTGCGTGGAAGTGCTCCGTGCCATTGCCTAATCAGGCAGAGCTGGAAATAGAGTCCTAAATCCAGTGGCAGTGACTCAGACCATGGCCTGCTTTGCAGAAGTGCTGAGCACCCATTAATCCGCTTAACTGTAACCAGCAGCTGACACTCAGCATCTTCACAACTCCGCCGGGTCGTGTGGCCGTGCAGGAATGTGAGAGAGCTTTAGGAGCTGGAGCTGAAGACTTCAGCCTCTTTCAGATGAAGGGATGTTAGTTGGCGGGTTGTGGGGTGCTCTTGGATTGCATGGATGGATGGATGGATGTCCTCAAATGCACCTCTTGGATGAGAGTTGTTTGTAATCATGAGTGCTGCTGCTGTGTGGCCATGGTTGTTGGGCTGACCGGTGCTTTTCAGCTCTTTCATTTCACAGCTGCCTCCTCCACTTCCCCATGCTGGTGGTGTGGGGTGAGGTGAGGTACCAAGTCTTCCTACCCTCTGCTCTGCATCAGCTTTTCCTCGAGCTGGGTGAGCGCTCATCCCCGGTGTCTCACAAAGCTGACAAGCTGTCAGATGTAAACGGTTCTGTTTTGTGAGCGGAGTGGCAGTGCCACGGGAGGAAATGACATTTAGCTTTTGTTGCTTGATTGAGCTGCCTGGGCTTTGCATATTAAACCTAAAGAGGCTTTTTAGCTTTGCTCTCCCCTGTTGTTTGTATCACGGTGGTTGTCTTCTGTCAGAGAGGGGGCTTGAGCATCATGGAGAAGAAATCTCTCCCCATCAAACCTGTCCTTGCAAGGGGCCTTTCCACCAGAACCTGACACATCTGATTCTCCACAGAGGTTTCTGTGTCCTGAGGGATGCCTTGGTGCATTTCCAGTTCCAGCACCCGGTAACCTGGTCATAGCTCTGCAGAGTGAGCTGCTGGCTCTGTGCTCTCTTGCACTGTTGTGGTGCTGGGCACCACTGTGTTTGCAGCTGAAAGTGATGTGGATGGAGCCAGGCGTGCCTTGCTGCTTTGGTCCTCTCTGCCTCTTGGTGCTCCTCAGAAACCTGCTTTCATAGCTGTAGGTCGAGGTATGTTTAGTTATCTCTCCCATGAAAGTGCATTTGCAGGTGGATCTGGGAGCTGACTGGGAAAATCAAACTTTCTGGGTCTGCCAGGCTGGAAAAGCACAGCTGAGCTTTTGGGGTTTGGGGCTGTGTTGTATCTAAGGCCAAGTGTTGTGGTTTGCACGTGGTGTTCCTCCTTTAGGTCCATCTTCTGGCCTGTTTTTAAAGCTAATCTTTGGGATGGGAGATGGGGTTGGGAGCTGACTCTCTTCTGCACAAGGTGAAGCTAAACTTTGCCTAGATTAAGCAGAAAGAAGTGGTCAGTCATCCTTTATTTTGGAATGGTAGCTGGACTGGGATAGCGGGAGGGGGAGGAAGTTATACCAGTGTTAAAGAGAATTACAGATGTAGCCTGACTGCAGCAAACTTCTCCTTTCAGCAGGAAGCATTGGCCCATGAGTCACGGTTGCTAGAAAGACTGTTTGATTCCTCATTCACCCACTGTTTTGGCACTGAGTCACAGCTGGGTGGGTGTGCAGGTAGGAAACAGAAGCCCCAGCGATACACACCGGGCCCCGCGCGCGGGGAAGGAAGTGATTGCAGACGATGGATGTGAATTTTAACAGCTTCTAATAGGAGTGGTGGCTGGCAAGGGGAAGATCTGTGAATGGAAAGCATCCCTGTTTGCCCTTCTCAGCTGCTCCTGCCTGCGTGGGGTGGCATAGGGGGTGTCGCTTGCGCTGCTCCCGAAGCAATTGCTGCTCTCCAGCTGGGAGGGGGGGCCCTGCCAGGCTCAGGGGAGCTGTGTGAGTGTTGGCTGCTCTGCTAACAGCCATTAGGGGCTCGGCATTGGCATCCCTTGCCTCTGGAGATAGAGAGAAGGGGCTTTCTGACCTTGAGGCCCATAGGAGACGGGCTGGTTGGAACGGGGGGAGCCCATGAAGGTGGTGATGTTGGAGTCTGTGAGTGCCTGTTGGAGCAGCGGGCAGAGCCCTGGGGAGCAGGGAAGAGATGTCATTGTGATTTGGAGGGATCTGAGCACACAGTATCACCTATCTGTCACCACGCTGGCATGCTCAGCGCCCCGGTCCAGAGGCTGAGCAGGGGAGGACCTGTCCTGCAAACAGCCTCTGGTCCTTGCATGCTGAAGAATCTCCTAGAAGTGACCAGCCCTGACCTGGCTCCCACACAAAGGTGGGAAATCGGAGACAGAGCAGTGATGTGCACAGCCTGGCCCCCTTCTGCAGGGAGCTCTGGGTGGGTTTGCTCCTTCAAACCCCTCACTGGGAGAACAGCTACCCCAGGAGAAAAGGGCTGCTCCAGAGAGAGCAAAGAAGAAACATTTCAAAGAGGAAAGAAAAAAAGAGACTTCTGTTGAGATTATTACAAATGGGAAGAGCAGAATAATTTCTTTAATTATCAAAAGTTACTTTTTTTTCTCAAATTTCTGTGCTTTGTCCTGAAGGAATAGTTGGTAATTATACAAATTTATGCAAAGTATTTTTAGTTTCCATTTTTTATTTTTCTGATGGGAAAGAATGCAGGCAGGGAAGAAACAGCTCCTCTGGTTAACTGGCGATGGCAGCCCCTTTGGTGTGGGGGAGCAGAGCCCTGACCCTCGCCCCCCACCTGAGAACAGCCCCTTGTGTGTGGGCACTGCTGCCTGGACCACCCGTGTGCTTCCATGGGGGTTTGATGCTCGGAAGCCACTGGGGCTGGCACTGGTGCCAACTGGCTGCTGCCTGCCCTGTGTGCAGAGTTCAGGTGACCACCTCCATTCTATTTTTTGGCTGCGAATACATGTTTATGAAAAATGAGAAAGCTTCAGGGCATCTTTCCTTTCCTTTACAGAACAAATAGCTAACATTTAGATAATGTAAGGACTGTGTCCTGGTTACAGAAGCCTCTAGAGATACACCCACAAGTGTCACCCCTGAGGTTGCAAGTTGTTACTACTTAGAGCAATAGAAACTCATGGGTTACTTTATCCCTGCCACCTTGATGAGCTTCCAAAGGCATAAAAGCTATATACTTTGTTATATAGAAGCTATATACTCCACAGCTGGAGCACTGCATCCAGCTCCGGAGCCCCCAACACAAGGAGGACATGGACCTGTTGGAGCAGGGCCAGAGGAGGCTGTGAAGATGACCTGAGAGTGAAACCCCTCTGCTGGGAAGCCAGACTGAGAGAGTTGGGGTGGTTCAGCCTGGAGAAGACTCTGGGGAAACCTTATTTTGAAGCCTTCCTGTATCTGAAAGAGGCCTACAAGAAACCTGAGGAGGGACTTTTGACAAGGGCTTTTAGTGACAGGGTGAGGGGTGATGGCTTCAAACTGGAAGAGGAGAGTTTGAGATTAGAAATTAGGAAAAAGTTCTTCATTCTGAGTGTGGTGAGACACTGGCACTGGTTGCCTGTGGAAGCTGTGGATGTTCTGTTACTGGGTGTGTTCAAGACCAGGTTGACTGGAGCTTTGAGCAGCCTGAAAGGTGTCCCTGCCATGGCAGGGAATATGAACTAGATGATCTTCAAGGTCCCCCCCAGCCCAAAGTGTTCCATGTTTCTCTATCACGTTTATATTCATGAGGAGTAGAGGCCGTTTTTACCTTGGGAAGGCTTGCTGCTGAGGAAATTCCCAGTCCATTATCAGCTGGGCTGGACTCTTTGGGAATTGATTCTCCCACAGTCCCCAGTGCAGACGGATGCAGCCTTCTCCTGCTCCAGCCACTGAGCATCTGGCAGGAGAATGCTATCATGCGCATGGAGAAAATACATCCTGTGACCAAAGCAGCTCACAGTGGTGGGGCTGTAACCCTTGTGGTGCTGCTGGCTTGGGTACCATTGCTCGTGCAGGGGAGGGAGGAGAGAGCCCTGGGCACTTGGCTCTTGCCGCAGGGCAGCGAGGCACCGGAGAAGAGGGTTTCAGCAGGTCCGTGTTGATTCATCCCCCCGGTGAGTGTGTGTTGAGGCCCTGAAGCAAGCAGCTCTGCTGGCTTTTAATGTTTGGCTCTTCAGAGATGTAGGAAGAGTGATTTCAGGGGGGGGAGATTTTAGGGGCTGTTTTGTCTCCTCAGGAGCAGCGGCAGGTACGTGCTTCAGTTGGCAAAACCAGTCTCTGCTTTTCTTTGCAGACACTGAAATGGAAAGGCTCATGGCTAAAGCTGTGCTTAGGCTCTTGCTTGGAAACATGATTCACTTTGCTCCCAGTGCATCTGTGGGATGGACCTTCAGCCCAGCCCTGTGGGGCAGTGTCTTGCCCTCTGTGCTGGCTATGTTGTGGAGCGAGGCCCTGGGGCTGGCTGGGACTGAGCACCGAGCCTGCCTGGAAGGAAACGTCCAGTTGAGAGCTGCTGCCTGGCCGCTGGGCTCCTCTGAGTCTGGCAGCTGGTCCAGCCCCTGCTGCAGGCCGTGGTCCAGGCTTCCTTTCTGGTATTTTGGGGCTGTTTGCTCCTCGCTCTTTCTCCTGCAAGAAAGATAAATCCCATTAACCCCCCCAGCCCAGGAGGGGGGAGGTGAGTGTCCTGCCCTTGCTGAGATCTCTCCCAGCTCCTCGTGGCATCCGTTACTCCTTCATTGAAAGTCATTTTTGTAGGGGATGTTACTGTGACATGTTGGGAGCAGGAAAATCTGCCTTGTTGAATGGGCTCGTTGTCCATCTGACCACGGTGGTGACCTGCCTCTTGTGCTGCTGGTGCTCTGGTGCTTCTGAGGAAACTGAAAACCAGTCTCAGGCTCCTGATGAAAGGTGGTACCCAGGAGGGTTTAAAACAACAATGTGCTATCCAAACCTATGATTATAAATATGTTTTTTACCAAAACATAGGAAATAATTATTTTTGCCAGGGGTTGGTAGTTGGAGATAAGCTGGCTTTGCCATTGTTAGCCTCAAGTGCTGCAAAACCTGCTCGTGCTGAGAAATGATTTAAAACAAACCAAGCAACCCCAGCAGAGGTATTGAGTGTCTTCTGTGCTGGAGCACATGGAGTTTGTGGTTGAACCATCTCCCCCCTGTCTGTCAGGAGCAGTAGTGTTCCTTTCCAAGATGATCTCAGTGGCTTTTTGTTTCCTCTGTCGTGTGACTTGGATTTTGAAGCAACAGGGGAGGCCAGCCCTGTCATGAGACTGGGAACCGGATCAGGAGTTTGGCCGTGCAGCCAGTGGGCATCCTGGGAGGGGCTGTGCTGGCAGCGGTGGATGAGCATCATGGTTCCCATCCTGCCTCGGGGATTTGTACTGGTGCAGGGTCAGGGAGAGGAGGGCTGGAGTGAGCGGTTACCACTGGAGTGAGGGCTGGGTGCTGGAGTTGGCTCTGGTGCTGGGTGTCACACTGGACCCGCTTCGCATCCTCCCTGAAAGGTGTATGCAAATATAAAGGAGGCAGTTTTGTATTTATCTTGCAAGTTCCCTAGCCTTTTACAATTTGAGCTGGGGTGCTTGTCTTCCTTTTTACTTCTGCTTGATTAGCTTTTGTCTCTGGAATTTTTTCAAGGGTGAACAGGAGATGAGTAATGGCCACAAAAGAAAAGCTGGGAGCCGGGGCACGATGTCTGTGGTTCAGTGTCTTGTGAACCTGGGAAATGGGAGGTTTTTTCTCTGTCCCAGCCTTTGGTGGGTCACATAACCCCTTCTGGTCCCTGCTCTCTCCCACCTTTCAACATCAGTACACAGTAATGGTGCGGTATTGGGAGCTTTGCCATTTAAAGCACAGAGTTGTGTTACTGTCTGTTTTGCTCTTCTCTGGTTCCATTTCTCTCCCATGACTTTATGTGCCCGTGGCACAGTGGCTGGGTCCCAAACACACTTGGCTGTCCCTCACCTGCCTTGGGGCTGGCCATGTTTCTGAGTTGTTGGTGTGTTATTGGGGACACACACACACACACACACACACACACACACATCCAACTTGTGAGATTACTCTGTCTGCAAGATATTTAGATGAACTTCCTAGTTCATTTAAAATACCCTCCTTAATAGGATGGGGAGCACAACCTCAGCCACCTTTCTTCTGGAGAGTGGTCCATGAGCCTTCTGTGTTCCCTGCAGAGCATCCCAGATGTGCCTTCAGCCATCCTCTCCTCTTGGTGGGCACCTGGATGGCAGAGCCTGGCCATAAGACAGGGACCCTGAGGCGTTCGCGGCACTGGTCCTTGAGGATGCAGGTTCACTGCCTGCAAAGGAAGCCAGGAAAATCCCCCTTCTTTTGATGAAGAAACCAAAAGATTTTGAGTAATTGAATGGCAGCATCTGCCCCCAAAGTACTTCCTTTTTCCCTTTTCAGCCGTTGCATTTAAGTAAACGTTGAAATGGAAGCGTTGCTATAAAATGCAGCCGCAGTGCTTGGGTTCAGAACTGCTGAGGTGAAATGTTAGGTTTCCTGTTTGTTTGGGTTTTGTTTTACCTTGAAGCAGCGTGTGGGGCTGGCTGGGGGTGGCTTTGCCTGGTGACCAGCTTGGACTGACAGGACAGTGTTGGTGGTGCTGGGCAGAGCAGCAGTGGGTCTTTAGCCCCCTGGGCGAGAGGCTGTCGCTGTAGCCGGGTGTGACAGCACGGGCTGTTGCACACCGGAGAGCTGGGGGCTCAGCAGGTCGCTGCTGCCACTAAAAGGACTTGGGACTTCTTTTCTAGCAAGTTTGGTAACTGGCCCCTAGCCCAGCGGGGTGGGTGCTGGGAGCAGCGCTGGGCCCCAGGGCGCTGCTGGGCTTGTGGGGGTGAAATGGGTGCTGAACGCTTTTCCAGGTAGCTCCTGAAAGATTTTGCTGAACCCCTTGCTGGGTTTCCTGGCATGTGGGGTGTGTGACCTCCTCCCCTGGTACCTCCCCCTTCTCCCCCCCCACCAAGCTGTCCCACCTGTCCTAACTGAAATACAGGTTTGAAGATGGAGAAATGGCAGGAGAGGAATATTTTGCAAACCAGCTGGTGGAAAGCATGGTATTTACCAGCTCACAGCTGAGCTTGGGAAGGTATTTTTATAGTTTCACAGGGTTGGTTGTGGTTTGGTTCTTTTTTTTTCCTTTCTTTTTTGAACTTGCAAGCTGAATGCTGTTTTTGGTTTTTGTTTTGCTTTGAAAGTGTTTCACAGCCAGATAAAAGCTGCTCTGGTTTTAGCTATCATCCTTCACTCTTCAGCCCCTGTTACTTTTTAACAGTGTGAGGCAGTTTTATGGAGGCTTGGCTTGAACTGGGGAGAGTGAGATGTCACAGGGCTGAGCTGCTCTCGTGCACCCCAGGGGTCACCAGCTGTGCTCTAAGCAGGCAGCAGAAGGGGTTTGCTGCTGCCTCCTCTCTGGAGGCTTCTAGACAGTTGAAAAGGGAACATGGTTGTTTGATCCCCAGTGTGGGACTAGGACTGTCTGGACTTCCTGAGCTCCAGGAATATTCATCCAGGGATGCTCACTGGCCGCGAGATGGGAATCGGGTCCAGCCTGGGGCTTCTGTGTCGGCTGCTGGATGGTTGGTTAACTCAGACATCTATAGTGGGCAGCGAGAAAAGAAGATTTTCTGTTTGGGAGTTTTCTGAATGCAAAAGGAAGATTTCTCAGTGACTTTTCTGTCTTTGCAATTCACAGGGTCACTGGAAAAGTACCAGTGACTCACGGGTTTGCTAATGCTCGATAAGGTTTCCAGAGCAAAGTATGGTGGTCGGGACATGTGCGGATGCCCTGTGAAGCCTGTGCTTTTCCTAAATCCTTGGGCTTTGGTTTTTGAGGCCACCCCAGTTGTATCCCTTCCTTGCAGGTTCCTTCTTTAGGCTTCCCCACTGCTGGGCCATCCCCTTAAATGTTGCTCCCTGCCCTCCATGGGGCCCTGCCACTGCTTTGGACCACACTGACTTGTGGCCGGGAGGCTGTTGCCACTGTTGCCTTGTGCTTTGGTCCAGAAACTGCTCCTAAGGCACCTGCAGCCCCCTCTGCTTCACCTCTCCTCCCGCTGCTGCCTTTTCCTGCAAAGCACCTCTGCAGAAACCAGACCCAGGTAGATGTTGTCTTGTCACCTGCTGCACTTCAGACAGGGATGAAGGAGAGCATCATACAAATTGCTGCTCATCTCTTCTTCCCCACAGCGCACAGCCTCCCCCCAGCACAGCTCCATGCACTCCTGGGGTGCTAGAGGCACAGCCGTGCCTCGCTCTGGGAGCTGCTGGGGTGTCCATGATCCAGTTCTGCTCCTGGCTGAAACCTCCTCCCTGGTGTTTGCCTTTTGGGGCTGTGAGCTCTTCAAGATACATGTTGTCCCCCTGTGCCTGTCACCTTACCCCCAGCTGGCTCTCCACAAGCTGTGTCAGGGAATGGATGTGGGGTTTTTATCTTTTTTTTCCCCCATCACTGGTGGTAAGAGGCTGTGTGGCTCAGGCTGCGGAGTAGGTGCACACCACCTTTGCCCTCCTCCCCAGTCCCTTGCCCTAGTCCAGGAGAGGGTTGTGGTGGTAAAAGCTCCTTCTGGCTTTTAGTATCTCTCATTTTATTGAATCCAGCTGAAACCTTTGCCGAGTTTTTAAGGTCGGGTTGCTAAGTTACACCTCCTTGGAGGAGCAGCCTGAGCAGTGTGTTTGTTACATGCAGGAGCAGCCGTCTGAGAAGATCTGGGAGTGGTGTCACTTTGCAATAACCGGGCTTTTCTGGCCCCCATCCCTGCAGTTCTCCATCAGTCCTGGTCTAATCTCAGTCCCCTCATTTAGCTGTTCTTCCCCAAACCTTCAGCTTTATAAGCTTCCTTTGCTTGGCAGATTTAGTGAACTAATTGGCTGAGGGTGTAGAGCAGCCACCCCCAATTACCTGTGCAGTACCGAGGGGTCCTGCAGGAGGAAGAGCTGCCGTTTGGCTGCTTCATCTTTTTTGGAATCCTTATTCATCTCTTGGGGCTGTGAGCTCTTCAGGACATGCATTTTCCCCCTAGGAGCTTGGAAATGGACTCGCGTGTCACAGAGCCACAGCTCTGGAACAGGCAAGCAAGGTCTGGAGCAGCTGGTGCCTCACTCCTCTGCCCCTCTCTCTCTCTAGCCCTGCTCCCTGGCTTAACTGCCTTCTCTCCTTCCCTTTTTCCACAAGCAGCCTGGCTCTGAGACCTGGGGGAGCTGGGTTAGCCCAGTGTGTGCTCAGGTTTGTCTGAGAGCTGCTGGGACTGAGTGCTGTGGCAGGGCGAGGGCTTCTCTTTTCTCAGGAATGGGACATCTCTGGAGGATCACCATCCTCAAGCATTTCCAGGAGAGGTGTGGGAGGTTTCCTTTCTCAGTTCCCTGGGAAATTGTGTAAGTTGGTGAAGTTTATTTGGGTCCTTTTTGGATTGTGAAAGTAGTGGGTTTAGCGTTCTCCCCCCCCCTTTGCTGTCTCTGTGTTGCTGCCTTTCTGCTGTGGCTGGTGTGGTGACTTCTCCATCCCTCGTACCTGGGTGAACTGGAGACTCTGTCCTCTCTAGGTTGGGAATGCCCTCTGAAGAGCAGCTTCTCCTGCATCAAAATAAGTGGGGAGGACAAGCTGGAGGGTTGTGCAGTTGTTTGCAAGAGAGATGCAGGGTCTGGTTTTCCCTGGTCTAACCTGTATTAACTTTTCCTCTCTCCAGAGGACTCTAGACAGAGCCTCTGTCAAGGCTCTGTGCTCTCCTTTCTACCAAAAGCTGCCCATCAGCAGCTAAATATAGGCTGTAACAGTGTTGATTACAGCTTTTCTAATTGAGCTTCACACTCCATCAGAGATCTTTACAATCTGGATGTGGTGTCCTTGGTAAGACAAGCATACGTAGCTGCAGGGTGACTTCTTGGTGGGGTCAGGTGCTGCAGAGGCCACTGGAGTTGTGCACGGGGCAGCAGATCTACAGAAGCCAGAGCGCACTTGGGCACTTGAGTGGGAATTTCAGATCTCAACAGTTTTATGGTTGCTTTGCTCTTTCTGATATAAATCATTGTCTGCAGCTATGCAGCTTGGAAAGTGCTTCTCTAAGGGTGTGAATTCTTCCCTTTTACCCCCCTGTGATTTGCGTGAGTGGCACTGGAGGCACAAAAGGATGTTCACACTTAAAATGCTAATGCCTCTCTCTGGTGATGGAGCTATACCAGCGGTGTTTAAGAGCACTGAGATTTACAGGCAAGAAAAATGGAACGTTTTGAACTCTGGCAGAGCCAAGGACTCATTTATGCATCACAGCAATGTGTTAAGTTACATCCCTGTTGTCTTGTGCCAGGGAAATGTGTTACAATGAGCGAGGTACAGACGTTTTACTGAAATAGAAACAACTCGGGATGCTAATTCTGGCTTTGTATCTCCTGGCGTAGCTTGTTTTCCCAGCGATGCAAGGGAAGCGTGGGGCTTGGAGAGGGCAGGATGATGCTGTGTGCCTGGCGCAGCTGCAGCGGTGCCTCTCCTGGGCTGGGACAGTGCTGTCCCTGCAGCCATCCCCGAGGGCTCAGCGACATCTCTGCGGAGCGAAGCAGCATCACTTGGGGATCAAGGGCAAATGCAGTGAATGCAGAATATAATAAATGTTTGAACCTAACTGTTGACACTTGGTCCTCATCCCGGCTCCGCTGGACATGTCCTTTAGTGTCGCGGTGTTTGAAGCTCCTGCCCTGTACCCAGGTGCTGCCTGTCTCCGTTACTGGTGCCTGGTGCATTCCTGTCCCACAGGAGCCCTGCTCAGCACTGCAGCTCAGCCCTTGTGTCTCTTCTCGCCTCTGAATTCCATCAGTTGCCAACACCAGCTGGGAGCTGCTGCCACTTCTGTAAAGGGAGTGAAAAACGATGGTAATAAACGTGGTGGTGACAGGCAGCCACTGAGGGCTGGGAGCTTTTGTATGATAGACTCTCCCTGCGTGACCTTGAGGACCAGCTTAGTGGAAATAGGATAAAATTGAGTGCTGGAACGTGTAGGGAGCAGAGTGCTGATGCAGCGGGAGCTTGGCTTGGCAGGATGCTCCAGGAAATGCTCCAGGATGGGTGCAGGATTCCAGGTCCAAGCTGGATGCAGGGCAAGTATGGGATGTGAAAGCTGGTTTTGTGAGAAGAGGCTAAAAGAACTTGTCTTAATCAGCCTATAATAGAAATTAATCAGGGGAGCAAACATTGGAGAGGGGAGATAATTATTTAAGCTAAATGTTAATATTGGCACAAGAACAAATGAGCATAAAACAGCTAAGAATTGAATTAGGGATGGAAATTTGAAGGAGGTTTTGAATGTTTGAATTTTGAAATTTGAAGGTTTAGTACCATTCGGTATGAGATTCGGGAACAGCCATGTTGGGGGGAGGACACTTTGCCAAGCCCCCTTGGGCTGTGCTGGGGAGATTGGTGGTCTCAGGTGTGGGGTCTGTGACAACGGGGGATAGGGAACAGCCTTGGGGTGATCCCAGGCCATAGCCCTCGGCACAGGGCGATCACCCCACGTCTCCTCACACCGCAGTGGTGCTGGGCATCTGTTCCTTTTTATCCCATTTCTGGGATCTGTGCAGTGTGGCCTGGGCCAGCGTCACCCCTGAGGATGTCACCCCTTGCATGGTGAAGCAGGAGAAAGGGTACCTGCTCCCATTCCACTGACGTGTGTCCCGCTCACCCCTGCAGCTTTTGAACCCTATCATCAGACTCAGTTCAGTTTTGACCCCACAGAGACCTTGAATTTGTGTTTCTATGTGTTTCACAGCACCTTTGTGACCTCTACAGTGGCTGTTGTGTGAGCCTGGCTTGCTATAGGCTGGACCTTCCCTGTAGCACGTGTCCCTGGGACCCCTGGGTGACCTGGTTCCCCCCACAGAAACAATCTGGTGTCTCAGAGAATGCTCAGTGCTAAGCAGGGTTTTTACACTCTTAAAGGTCACTTGTATCCCTTCAGTCTCAAACTCTCTGGTTTATCTGCCTCATTTTGATTGTCTGTGAGTTTTGAGATGGGGTGGGTGCTAGAATGCTTCATGGCCTCTTTGTACTGATTGTAGCTTGCAGCTCGAGATGCAAATCCTAATTAAAATACACCGGTGAAGGGAGAAGCTTTTACTGCAATAGCAGCAGCTCTGCAAACAAAGGGTGCAGTTCGGTGTCGGGGTGCTCTGTGTGCTCCCAGTCCAGGGGCAGTGCTGTGTGTTACTGAAGGGTCCTGCCTTGGAGAAGCCATCCCACCTGCTCAAAGGGCTGTGCCCTGTGTTTTCTCCCCTCAAGGTCTCTGGACAGAAAGCTGCAGCGACCGCTCCTGGGGAAGTCCCGAACGCTGCCCAGCATCCCGCAGTCCCCGGTCCTGAGCAGGCTTCCTCCCCTTGACTCCACAGCGTACAGGGAAGAGATGCCGGAGCAGAAGCCCTATAAGAAGCACTCGGTCTCTGAGCACCAGAAAGGCTGCACGGTCCCTTCCACCGGTGAGTGCCGCAGCGCTGGGATGAACTTCCCTCTGTTTCTGCCAGGGGGGCTGCAAAATCTCAGCAAATCAGTCCTGCTTCTCCGGGGGCACAAATAACAAATCCAGCTCCAGTCTGTGTGGGGTATATCCTGCTCTAGAACCAGACCTTCTTGATAAGGTTTGGGGTTTTTTTTTTTCCCTTCCCTGAGCCTGTTATTTAAACCTCCCCATCTTTCATACTATGGTGATGAAAAAGCAGTCAGCTCTTGAAGGCCACCCAATGCAAGGAGGTGTGATGCTCAGAGCCTCTGGCTTTTGGGTGAGCTGCAGCTTCTGGCCACACATACCAGGCGAGCTCCTGACTCAGTGGCTCCCTGGCCTCTGCAGCAGGCCCCAAAGCACCTCTTTTCTATGGCACAAAGTGTCATCAGGACACTTGTTGCTGGTCTCCACCAGGAGCAGTCCCACCGTGCTCTTCCCCCTGCCTGGCCTGAGGCGGGGATTTGCTGTAGCCCGTGCTCCTCAGCCTGGTTGTGTGTGTTGGCCTCCAAGTCAGCTTAAGGGGGTTTTATTGTGTTTTTATGCTCCTGTGCTGATCCTGATGCAATGCTCATATGGCTGGGCCAGCTGCTCTGAACAAGTTTATTGGCAAAACTGTTGATGGCCAAAGCGTTTCAGGGCTTTTGGTGCCAGCGGAATCACGCTGGGGCCATAAAAATGATGAGGAAAGGGATTATTAGCACTGAAACAAAGATAAGGCCTGCAAGCCAGGGCTGACAATCTAGTGCTAAATAAAATCCTTGTAAAACAGCTCCCTTCAAACGGCACCCTTGGATTTCTTTATTTTTATTTATGTTATTTATTTTTTTAAATCTTTGACTGCTCAGTCAGATCGCTGCGAGCTGCCCGGCAGAGCAGCTGTCCAAACGCTGGATTAATTTTAAGGCTCTGCAGGCTGCATTTTATTTCCTGGTGCTAGTAATTCTCCTAAAAGTTGTGCACAGAGAGGATCTTGGCACATTGCTGAGCCGCAGCAGTACCCAAGTGACTGCTCTTGGCTGTGTGCAGGACCAGTGGTTTTCCATTCAGCCCATCAGATTGTTAGAGCAGGTCTTGGTGTGGAAGGAAGACCCACAGGAAAGCTTGTGTAGCTGACTCCTGGGGACTTGAGGGACTAGAAGACTTGTGAGTAGGTAGGCAACTGTGGGCAGCTCCACTGCTTGGAATCCAAGGTGGCTGGTTAGGTTCTGGGTAGATCTGACTAAATTGTGGAGAGCTGCCTCCTGGCAGAGGGCAAAACAAAATGCTTTGCAGGACTTGTGCCTGGAAGAGCATCCACCATGAAAAACACAGCATCCAGAGCACCCTTCTGCACCTGGCATATCCCTGCTCAGTGTGTTGGTGCTTCCAGAGAGCTGGGCTGGTGGTACAGGGAGGCAGTGGGAGGCTGGTGTAAGAGGGTGGGTTGAAGTCTGTGTGAATGAGACCCACTGCAGACCTCACCACCTCATGCTGCAGATGCCTCATCTTGTGAGTGTGGCCGTGCTCGTACACCATGAAACAGCTGTCCAGGAGCAAACCCTGTGCATGGCCCTCCCTGCACAGCGGGTGTGAGGAACAGTCCCAACTGCACGTCACAAGTGTTTAGGGTGTTGCTTTACTCATGGCTGGAAGGTGCCTGGGATGCCAAGAAGAGGAGTGTGAAAACCCATGTAGGTTGGAAGGCTCCCTCCACAGCCAGAGCCTTGGATGAATGAAGGAGGAGTTGTTTTCTGTCCAGATTCTCCCAGGTTCTTTTCCTGGCTGCTTGATAGTCAGTTAGGAACTGCTAATTATTCACTCATTAAGGCTATCAGCATGGAACTACGGAGGGGGGAAAAAGGGAATTGCACTACTAGCAGAGTGTGACATCTGGACAACAGGAGAGGCATCGGGTCTCTGTCCTTGCCACCCCCCCCCGTCCTTTGGTGCACATCCTTCAAGCACTTCAAATTCAGAGATTTTTGCAGCATTCATTGTAGATGGTTAATCTTTCAGAGGTGCTGGGCACAGCTCTGGGTGGCAGAGGTGAGCATCGTGTGGACAGAGGCACGTCAGGGCAGCAGAGCGGTGGTGGCTGTCTGGGCACACTGAGTCTGGGAGGGGACAGCCTTGGGGACAGAGGGTGGTGCAGGTGGTGGCTGAGCCATCGCAGATGAGCATGGGGGCACTGGGGCTGGTTCCTCCTTCTACGTGGGGTTTTCCAGCATGTCGTGTGGGTCTCCCCCTGGGCTCGGTGCCTGTTTCGTGCCACATCCCCGCAGCGAGGCTGTCTCGCGGTGGCACTCTGGATCTGGGCTCCGATTGATGTGTTTGTGCCTTGAATAATCACAGCTTTCAAACAGCAGTTCCTGTGTTGTACGAGTTGACATTTGGAGAGGAGCAGCAGCAGCTTATTAAATTGAAAGTAGGGGAGGAGAAAAAAAAAGATGCGATGCTAGGTAGTGCTGTGCTCCAGGTTGTCTCTCTGTTAGCATTTTTAAGCTTTCTGCCTTTCTTTTCTTCCCTCTTGTCCTCTTGACTCTGCTGGTTTCAATTCAGTGCCTTTAGATCCACTGGCAGGAACCTGCACGCAGTGAACTGTCTTTGTACCTTAAACAGCTCGGGGAGCTTGGGGAAGAGATGCTTTTGTTGAGACACAGAGGGTGGAGTGGCTGGTCTGAGGCTGCATCGTCCACCAAGTCTCTCATCATATTCAATGTCAAGCCCACAGCCGTGCTGGGTGAACGGACTTCACTCGCTGTGTGGCTGATTCTTACATTAAGACCTTTACTTGCTTTAAACTCTTGAAGCATTTTGCCACTCAGCCCTGGGGAGTGGTCATTCCTGCCTTGAAGATGGTGAGTATTCAGAAACCAGAGACAAATGATCTCGCCTTGGGAAGAAGCTGCAGGAGAGGGATAGTTTCTGAAGGCACTCATGTGAGATGCCCTTTTGGGCTGTAGTGGCTAACAATTGATCTTTTCTACAAAAAATGAGCAAGAGGGTTTTATTGTTTCTTTGTTATAGCTTTTGAGAAGCAATGTTGACTGTGGGTTGGGAGGCAGAGCAAACTCCTGATGCAGAGACGAGACTGGCAGCAAAAAGCACGTGGTGTCCAAGCTGCTTGGAAAGGAGCCGAGCGGTGACGTTATGGAGAAGTTTCCTCTCGTGTTTTGTTATTTTTCCCTTTTGTTGCAATGAAATGTGATCGGCCCTGCTCTGCGAGTGCCAGCTCTGCCTGATGCCGCCTGTCCTCTGCCACCACGGCTTGCTCGGCACAGGTGAGGTTTTGTGTCCGGGTGCTCCAGCCCTGCAGCGCTGCGTGGGACCTGCTGCCGGTGATGGGCAGAGCCCTTGGAGACCAGAGCCTTGCTCTCTGTCCTTGGTTCAGCTGTTGGTTTGCTCCTGGCTGTGCTGTTCCTGGAGGAGGAGACAGCAGTAAATCCTTTTGCAATTCGCAACGTTTATGGTGCCTCAGTTTTCCCTTTCACAAAGCAAGATTTATTGTCAGCACCAAGCCCAGGGCATGCGAATACCTTTCAGAGGGAGGTTTGATACGGCTCTCTGGTATAATGGCAGCAGCAAGAACTGTGTCTGGTTCTGACTGCAGGATTTTTATTCCTTTAAAAAAAAAAAAAACCGGAACACTTTCTTTTAGTGTGGAACATCTTATTGGACTTGAGGTGATGAGGCATGAGTGAATCTTTTTTTTTTTTCTTTATAAGTAACACTTTTAAGTGGATAACCTCATTACAGGTAAATGGCAGGAAGTTTTGAAGTATTAGGATTTTGGCCTGCTAATTAGGACAAGAGGAAATGTCCTCAAGTTCTACCAGGGGAGGTTTAAGTTGGACATGAGGAACAATTTCTTCCCCTCAAGGCCTGGCCCAGGTTGCCCAGGGCAGCGGTGGAGTCCCCAGGATCCCTGGAGGGGTTTCAAAGCGTTGGAGTTGTGGTGCTGTGGGAAATGGCGTGGA
>WTSP01019352.1:0-56077 GCA_025331215.1 Actenoides lindsayi | reverse complement strand
TGATGGTTGTTGGAAACACACCAAGAGGCAGTAAAAAAAAAAAAAAAAAAAAAAAAAAAAAAGAATACACAAAGAAAGACTCACATATAATTATTTTTTTTTCCTCAAAAAAATAAAATCCATAGTCCATATGAGACATGAAAACTCCAAACAGGCACTGAAGCATTTCCGATACAGTACAGCTCCGATTACATCAATATTATTCCTTATATAGAATTAAAGATTACCATAATTATCCTCTTTAAAAAAAAAAAAAAATTAAAAAAAAAATCAATCATCCTCCAAATTTACATACAGAGACTAAATTTCTACAAACCTTAACAAAACCAAACCCCTCCAAGCCCGGCTGGGTTCTGAAACTAGGTACCATCGTGTCAGTCATGACAGAGGGGCCAGACAGAAGGGTCGCAGAGCTGGGTTTAAATAGGAGCTGAGCCCAGGGAGTCCCTGCGCAGCGGATGCGTGGCCAGCCCGGCTACAGCAACACGAGTTACATGACAACTGACTCAAAAATAGCTCTCTCTGAGGCTCAGTGCTGCCAGATGAGCTGTATCCCCCCACTCCCCTCCCAAAGCAGCGAAGTGCTGATTAGCCGATAAAAAAACCAACCCAAATGATAAAGGCAAATTTGCTTTTACAATATCCTGTAAGTTCTTCTGGTTGGAGTTGTTGCCCACGATTGACATCCACAATTAAAGGATCCTTTTAGAGGTGACTGTTTCTCTGATTTAGCTGTAGGTTGGAACCTCCTCTCTCCCTAGAGAGATGGTCCTATGGGCTTTTCTTTGTTGTGTTTTTTTTTAGGGGGGGTGGGGAGGTCTGTGGCAAGACACTGTAGCACCTTCACAACCTTAAATAGTTTAAAGTCATATATATAAAATAACACACTTTTTAAGAGCACCAGAGATTTCACAGTGAGAGGTAGAAACAAATCAGACAAGCCCATCCTCTCTCTCTCTCTCTTTTAGCACCAATCTCTTCCCCATTCCTCCTTCCATTCCCCCCTCTTGGCTTCGGGACTCTCCTCTAGCCCAACACCACGCACGAGAAGGGACGTTGATGAAACTCACCCATGGAAGGAGGAACTTTTTTTTTTTCTTCTTCTTTTTTTTTTTTTTTTTCCTTCTTTTTCTTTTTGCTTTAAATAATATAATATATATATTTTGTTTCTTCTAATATTGCACATCAAAATGCTTCCGGTACACAGAGCAGCCAGATTCAACTTGCAGCTCCGCCTGGGAGACCTGATGCAGCACGTGGCCATCCAGAAGGCGACAAGCTCTGTGAGGGAAGCTCTATCTTTTTAATTTACTTTTCAATGGAAAGAACATTTGGTAACTCAGGCACCAGGTAAGACAAAATGAGGAGGGGATGTGGGGGGGTTAAAACAAAAAAAAAACCTAAACCAAACCCAAACCACATGCTGCACACGTTGCTTGAGGTTTCTCTCAACGTTTTCTTTGGTCATGGGAAAAGCTTTGTGTGTGGAACCGCTTGCAACATCCAGTCCCCGATCCCTTTTTCACCGTTCGCGTTCCGACTGATACCCGCTTCCCCTACGTCCTTGTTCTTCCTCCTTTTGCTGAGTTCAGTAGATCACGGGTTCTTTGAGAACTTGAGCCGAAGGCTAGAGCAAGAGTTGACCCAGAAGATACAGCCCAGCTGTCCTCGCTGCAGAGAGGTGGGAGAGCCTGTGTAGAGACACAGGCCAAACTCGGGGTCAAAGCCTTGGAGCCCAGTTTCGATGGCTTTGTTCAAAGGAAGCACACGGGGCCGACCTCGAGGTGATATTGCTTTCCTGGCTCGGATGGGGGAAGGTTGTAGATGTTGACAATTGGCAGTTGCTGAGGGTCCTGCGTCCGAAACGAAAAGAGAGTCCGATGCCAGCGTCCATCCTTGATCTGCACAGGGAGAGGGACAGAGAAAAGGCTGTTAACTGGAAGGGGGTGGTGGGCAAATCCTGCTGGAAAGGAATGTGTTTCATGAGGTACAAGCTTGAAAAGGCCTGAGTGAGCCAGGGGGCTGCCCTTTGGGCTGAGCAGGTCTGGAGTGAGGCTAAGAAAGCATTCTGGAGAGCCCTTTATCTGGGTCAAGCTGATGGAAGCTGAGCTTGAAACAGTATCACCAAACACAAGCTTCCAATGCAGTGAACACAGAGGGAGACCCAGAATGGCATCGGGCAGGAGCTGGGGCCACCAACTCCAGGTGGCAGTTCCCCCTTCTGTCATTTAACAGCTGCTACAGCTGACAGGTAACTTTGGAATTCCATTTTCTGCTTTCTATTTCATAGAATGGTGGGGGTTGGAAGGGACCTCTGGAGATCATCGAGTCCAACCCCCCTGTCAGAGCAGAGTCACTCAGGCCACACAGGAACAGATCCAGGTGGTTTTGGAAAGTCTCTAGAGAAGGAGACTCCACAACCTCTCTGGGTAGCCTGTTCCAGGCTCTGTCACTCTCACAGTGAAGAAGTTTTTCCTCATGTTGAGTCGGAGCTTCCTGTGTTCCAGTTTGTGTCCACTGCCCCTTGTCCTGTCACAGGGCACAATGGAAAAGAGACTGGTCCCTTCTACTTGACTCCCACTCTGTAGATATTTGTAACCATTAATAAGATCCCCCTCAGTCTTCTCTTCTCCAGACTGAACTGCCCCAGGGCTCTCAGCCTTTCCTCATAAGGGAGATGTTCCAGTCCCTTCATAATGCTCATAGCCATCCGTTGGACTCTCTGCAGTATTTCCCTGTCCCTCTTGAACTGGGTAGCCCAGAACTGGACACAATACTCCAGATGTGATCTCACCAGTGCAGAGCAGAGGGGGAGGAGAACCTCCCTTGACCTGCTGGACACATTCTTCTTTATGCACCCCAGGATACCAGGATTTGAAGGCCATCTACTAAACAGGAGCTGCTATAGCATCCTGGACTGGAAAATTAAAGTGGTGAAGAGATAAACTAGACCCTTCTCCCCTTTTTTATTGTAGAGTATAAAGGTTGGACTAGATGATCCTTGGGGTCCCTTCCAACCTGGTATTCTCCGATTCTATGATGAACTTGAGCCTCGTGTGTCCTGAGTGGGTTCAGCCCTGCATTTCTCTCCACCTCTCCCCAGTTCCGCAGCAAGGTACCTTGCAATCATCAGCTGCCACTTCTGGCCTGAGCTGCCCGTCCGCCTCAAACACCTGCCCGTTCCAGGCCCTGAAGCGCACGGCTTTGTCCGAGGGTTTCTCGGCCGAGCCCTCCCGCCAGACAGAGGTGTTCAGGCAGTGGATGGTGATGTGCTGCACCACCTCGGAGCTCAGCAGGCGGAGGAAGTTCATCTGGACTCTACCGACGTCGAAGTCCAGCTGTGAAGGTGACAGAGACGTTAGGCCCTGCAGCGGGGCCGGAGGGAGGGAGGGAGCGAGCAGCAGGATTAGTGCGGGATGTGACAGCAAAGGGGGTCCCTGTACTCGCTTCAGGCTGGGGGGGGCTGGGCACCCATGGCCAGAACTGGACCTGGCATCGGCATGGGCGTAAGGGACAGATGCCAGGTCAGGCTGGGAAGTTTTCATGGGGACACAGCAGGTCCTTTATTTTTCAGAACAAACTGGCAGGTCCTTGAGTAGGAGGCAAATAATGTCAACGTTGAATTCAATACCTGCTTCTGCAAAGCAGCGGGTTGGGTTCATCCGCAGACAAACCCAGATATTGCTATTGTTTGGAACAGGTGCTTCCTCAAGAAAAATCCAGTAGCATTTTAACTTCACTGGAGCCTTGTATATTTAAGCTGACCTCACTTTTGCAGGTGGCGGGAAACAAAATGCAAGAGTGACCCGAACATAAATTAATTCAACAAAGCATTTGGGAGCAGCGTGTTCGCAGAATTCCCGGCCTCTGTTAAGGTTATGGGTTAATTAAACATTGCTGGAAATAGGCTGCTTTGTCTTTTCAAGAGTCAATAACAGGTTTAGGTGTATTTTTTCACCGCGTGAGAGCAGTTCTGAAGGTTACAGCTACACTCACTCTGCCTCGAGGAGAGCCCAGCGAGCTGTGTCACTGCGGTCACCGGCCAGTGTCCCGGAACAACACAGCCCTGGGTAAATATTTTGTAATAGTAATATGGGAAATGCTGTGCTGGGGTCAAGCTGTGTGTACCTTGGAGACGGTGGTGGGGCTGAGACACGTCTGCCCACCATTGGTGAAGTTACAGATGACCTGTATGGTGTCCGAGGAACAGCCAAGATTTGGGTCAATCCAGTAGGTACCTAAAGAAATGGAGGATTTGGGGGTTAATGAGGACACTTAACCTTTTCTGTGGATGAGAAAAGGAAAGCTTTGCTTTCCATGTTACTGGTCCCAGAGAAGGAGACCAGTTTGGGCCGTGTGAAACTGCACTATGGAGGCTGCACCCTTTGCACACTCAGGGCTTCCTACCATCGTTCATCTTCTGTTCACAGTTCATGAGGTCTCGACAGATGCGTGCAGGGTTTTCCTTGGTTCCCAGGGGTCTTTTGATGCTCTGAATGAGGTTGCTGAGGTAGTGTAGAGTCTTAAAGATCTCCCCTCCGTGGTCCAGCATGGGAAGGTCTGGATATTGGTAACCCTGGAGAGAAAAGGAGGCAAAAGTCAGGTGGGCCTTGGTGCTGTAACCACAAGGCTTTCTGCTTTATCTGTGGGAAAACTCAGAGGGTCAAAGACATGCTGTGCTGGCAGCTGAAGCTCGTGCACTGTCCTGGATGGGACAACTCTGGAGTGCTGGCAAAGTTGTGATGGCAAAGTCATGAAGTCTGAGGGTTCATAAATGAGTAATACAAAAGAACCATATCCTTTAGCCGGATCTTTATGTCCGTAAACCCCAGGTGTCCCACCAGAACAGTGATAAATCAGAGCTTTGTGTGTATAAACTTTAAGCACACAGAAAGAACAAGCAACGCTGTGACCGTTCCCAGCCTCAAGCTCCAGCAAAGACCAGTGAGTTCAAAAGTACTCTCATACCTCTGTCTTGAGCACGATGTTTGAGTCAAAGAGTGTCTGGAAAGCTGCCCCAAAGCCGTCTTGTTGCTAGTGTGGGACGGAAAAGATGGTAACTGAGATTGCTGGAAGCTGAACAAGCCCTGATACAAGCAAAGGCTTCTCGTCTAGGGCTGTGATTTGAGCATTGCTCTGCTAACACAGCATCTCTTGCTGGACCTGAGTGTGTGTCTTCAGGGTCCCAGCAGCTCTTTCTGGGTGTCCCACCAGCCCCTTGGCTCTACATGCCTTATTATCATCGTTAACAAACAGACAGAAAGCGCCAACTTACAAATGAGGCTGCGATTCCTGGCGGTCCCTAGAAATCAAAGCAAAAAAAAAAGGGCATCAGCCAGAAGGATGGGCAGCCACGACTGCAAAGATATTCAGTCACGTCCTTTTGAAATCCTCTTTCCCCTGGAGCCCCTCAAAGGCGAGTGAGAGAGGCAACAATGCGGTCTCTATAAAGTACTTGGAGATGGTTTGGACTAAAGCACAAGAAACACTAGTCCATTCACACACACACATCTTTGCATACGAGGAATGGGGCTAAGCCATAATTTCCAGTGAGTGAACAGTCTCCCTGGAGAGTATCTCGGCAATAATTTCAGCTTGTTTCAATAAAGCCTTTGAACTCTTTCCCCATATACGTACCGGAGGGCCAGGGTGTCCTCGTGGGCCTGGAGGACCCTAAAGACAGAGTGGCATCAGTTAATGAAAGATCTCCAGTTTACATTTCCATTTCTCACGGCTGTCTGCATGAATCTGTTCCCTGCTGAAATCCTCCAGATTTTTGACATCTTTCAGCATCTTCTCCCTCAAACCCTTCAGGAGACCAGAGATGGCTGCTTTTCAGCCATCTCCCAACTCCGGGTGCATCTGACTACAACTGGTCCATTCCTACTGCATCCCTTGTTCCCAGCCCTTAGCAACTTTTAATACCATATCCCTGGGTACTTATTCCATTCCCCATCTGCAAAATTACTCACCCTGCAGCTTTACAGTTGCTAAACGCAACTATTTTATTTAAATACAAGATATTAGTCAGGAAAAGTAATTTCAAACACTTACCCTTGGACCTTGCAGACCCTGCAGGAAAAAAAAAAGAAAAAAGAAAAAGAAATTAGAATAAAGAAGCAGCTGTCAGAAGGTGCTCATGAATAATCCCAAATCTCCCCATATAGATCTGTGCTGTTCTGAAGGTGGCTGTGCAAGGGCTGGGTGCTGAACTGGGAGACCAGTAGAGAACAGGGGCCCAACAGTGTGTGCTACCAGCAGTGAGATTATTGCAGCTAAGGCTGCTGATGGCTCTGACACCAGCAAATGCTCGCTCTAAGGGCTCAGGTCCCTGCCAGCCCACTGTCTTTTGCCATGCCCATGGAGGTGCAAGATGGTGAGCAAGAAGAAGAGCCAGCACCCTGGCTTATTAGAAATGTGCCCTGGGATTTTGATATCCAGAACACCCCACACATCCCCTGTATGGTGAGAGCACCAAGAAGCTATGAGAAGGTGTAAAACTCCATCAGAGCCCCCATAAGAAGGGGACCAGAGGAAGAGCAGAAGGTGAGAATGTGCCCTAGCTCTGCTTCCCCAGCTCTGGGGGTTGCACCCAGGCGACACTGCTGCTCAGGCAGGTCCTGTGCCCCTGGCCTGGGCAGCCTGGGGCTTTCCTGAGCTACCAGTTTGCTCCTGGAGATGCCACAGTCACAGCTAACTCGGTAATGTGGTAGCTGTTGCTGTGCCACTGGGTTGAGTACATGGAAATGTTAAGGGCCGAGCAGGCGTGTAAATGCACACGTGGGTGCACCCACACATACGTGTGTGCACGTGTGTAGGTCTGTGTGTGTGTCTTGCCCTCCTGAGAGCCTGATGCCACCACACCGAGCCAGAGCTCGGGAGGGTGCAGCCCGACTCTCGGTCACTCAGAGGGACCCTCCTAACGACAGGACATGCCCAGGGCTGCAGACCAGCACTTACCATTTCTCCACGGCTGCCTTTGTCTCCCTTGGGCCCCTGTTAAAAGCACACAAGGAGCTGTCAGTGACTGGTAGCAAACTACACTGACTTTTAGAAGGGCTTGTAGTGATAGGAGGAGGGGTAATGTCTTTAAACTGGAAGAGGGTAGCTTTAGATTAGATGTAAAGAAGAAGTTCTTCACTGTGAGGGCAGTGAGACACTGGCACAGGTTGCCCAGAGAGGTTGTGGATGTCCCCTTCCTGGAAGTGTTCAAGGGCAGGTTGGATGAGGCTTTGAGCAACCTGCTCTAGTGGGAGGTGTCCCAGCCTATGGCAGGGTGTTGGAACTAGATGATCTTTAAGGTCCTTTCCAACCCAAACCATTCTGTGATTCTATATGTTGCCACCCAGAAGCTCTTTGCGAGGACCCAAGTGCCCCTCTTAACAAATCAGCTCCAGTTCCCATATTGGCCCACACAGCCCCAAGCAAAAAAATAGCCATTACTGGATGTTTTGGCAATGTCCAAGTTCATTTCACTGTTTTTCATCTCTGCCAGTAGCAGCCTCTGTACCAAATTCTGAGGAGCTTCACGCTCATGGCTTGATGAAGCACTGACCTGAACTTTAGTGTGTGTTGAGCGCCTTTGGCATTTTGGGGCAGGCAGGGATTTTCAGCACTTCCCAGATTCAAGCTGTTCCCAGTTTAATATATTTATCAGGTTTTTTTTGTTTCTTTTCTGTGTGTGTTTTTTCCCCCCTCAGGCCAAGTTCTTTGGAAAATCTGGCAGCTTGCTTCTGAAAAACTGCAATAACATTCTTGCCTTCTAGTCCAAGCCAATCTATCGAAAAACTTGCACTTAGGTAGAGCTGCTCCTCACTTTTAAGCTAATAATCTCCCTGCAACTATATATGCAGCCAGACACTAAACCTGCCCTTCTCTCAAGCTGCTCATTGTAAAGACCATTTCATTTTCCTTGGTACAGCAGGGCTCAGGATTTACTTAGACTGGCCTCAAGCATCTTGGATCTCAAACCCTGTGCTCTTCTAAAAATACGGAAAAAAAAGTGCAGATACTTACTGGGTTTCCTGTGGGACCCTGGATGCCAAGTGGACCAATAATTCCTTCTTTTCCCTAGAAAAGAAAAGATATACGTGGACCATCCTGGAGGAACTGATGGGCACTTCTATCGTGACAGGCTCAGTAAAGACACAGAATCTCTTTGCGGCTTTTCGGCCGCATGCTCGTGGTATTTGCTGTGTCTGAAATAAAACTGTTTCAAAACACAGGTCCAAAGACACAAGCCCTCGCAGTACCATTGTCATGACCCATGTAAAACCTCAGAAATGCCACGAATAGAAAGATTTCAGTGTAGCTGGAGTGGTCTGTGCAGTGGTCACAGCAGCAGGACTGTCTCCGAGGCAGAAGAGCCCCAGGCACACGTGGCTACCTACAGATGTGTTCAGGTGGCTCAGAGGTGGTGGCTTGTCTGCCAGGCAGGCAGTGAACAGCACACTGTGCTCCTTATAGCACCCTGAAGCCTCACACAAATAGAGGATGGAGGAAGGAAGAAAATCCTCCCAAACCAAACAAACTGAAAAACCACTCACCATGAGACCGGGTGGCCCACGTGGTCCCTGAATGCCTTTGAAACCGAGGTCTCCTGGGGGGCCCTGCAAGCAAAAACGAGATGCCAGATCCCCTTAACAAAGATACCCCATGTGTATGGCCCTGCTCACAGCTCTGCTGCAAGGACAGTGGGGCTGCCTCTTCTGTATGGGAATAGGAAGGTTCAATCTTTTAGAAGCTCTTCTCCCACTTCTGTTTTGCAAGCCCTTTATTTTCTACAGAAAGCAAACCAGTTCCCCTCTCACTGGGAAAACTGTATGCTGATAAATGAGGCTAAACATCTAAAGATGTCCCTGCTCACTGCAAAGGGGTTGGAGTAGATGACCTTTAAAGGTCCCTTCCCATCCAAACCATCCTATGATTCTGTGATATGTTTCAAATCAAGGCTGTCGACATTAGGAATGTGCATCAGTGTCTCAGGTTCAGACTGATGGCTGATGCTGGAAATACAAGTGCCTGGAAGACATTCAGGTGGGGAAAACAGCTCCTGGATCTACAGGACAGCCCTTTTCCCTCTACCCATTTTAACAGGAACAAGCTCCAACAAAGCACACGTAAACACATGCTCTTCTAACAAATGAAGATGCATAAATAATGAAGAAAAATGAAGATGCATAAGTTTCTGCAGAGCTGCAAATGACCCCTTTGCAACAAGCGTTGCACTGTCTCGTCCCCAGTAAAGAGAGACCAGAAAGCCAACTGGTCACAAAGCAGCCTCTTACCTTTGGCCCAAACATGCCCACGATCCCTGGAAATCCTGCCTCGCCAAAGTCTCCCTGCAAATAACAGCCAAGACAAAAATGAGAACAAAGAGCAGCAGTAAGTTCACATTGAACGGCCGGTCACTCCAAGACATGCCAAGAGTTCAGCAGCTTCAGAGAAAGTGAAATCCATTAGTATTCTTCAGTCTAAACAGGACTGAGTATGAAACAAATCTGAAGGATTACACAAACATCTGAATTACGTAAACATCAGGCTAGAAGCAACACCAGAAGATCTCATAGACTTGTAGATTACTTAGATCTCATAGACTAAGCTTTTTTGCCCCTCCGATGGGAGGCATACCTACATTTTTTCTAGCAGATGCATGTCTAGCTTGGACCACAATCAGCAGAAGGCAGGATGGAGAACATCTACTCTGAGCTTGATCTTAGAAGTTCATGCTGAAAATAACCAGCCTCAAAGACTTTTAAAACAAACTGTTTTTTATACCTATCAGACTGACCAACTACCAAAGGATAATTTCAAACTATGCTGATTCAAGCTGTCAAAAACTTGCGTGTTCCTACAACATAACCTCCCACTCAAACCCAGGAAAACCATACATGTCCCCTAATTCTTTTCCTAGTCAACCCTACATGGATTTTTGCCCAATTTCTTAAGAAAAAAAATAAATAATAAAACATTTGGAAGGCCATCAAGCTTGGATTAGCACATAGTGTGCACTCTAAGAAGAAAAAACCCACTCTGGGTAGCATGTCCTTATATAAACACCCTCATTTCACCATGTGAAATGTATGTCTTTTGATTATTTCTGGGCTTCTCAGATGTCAAAATGTGAGATGATTCAACAATACAGAAAAAAAAAAAAGGGTCAGAAACATACACCAGATGAGTCATCTACAGTCTTAGGAACATCAGAGATGGAAAAGGCTTGTTTGGACTCTCGGCAGGACTGTGTGACCCACGCTGGATCGCGCTTTACGGGATGTTTTACAATGTCTTGTTCAGCCCAGCTGTAAATGACTCAAGCGATGGGGTTTCCACCACCTCTATTACAAGGCTATTCCAGATTCGGCCTAGAGACCTCACTATTAGGAAGATTTTCCTGCCACGACAGTGAGAAACTGCTTGGCAAGAAAGGGCTTGGTTGGACTGAGTGGAGCATAAGAAACTTTCCAAGGATACAAATTGATTTCGCTGTCCATTTATGGATCCTGGAAAGGAAAACTGCTACTAACAGAGGACTAAGGTCTTTCCTGCATTAGAAGAACCAACCAAGCCCTCTTTCTAGAGGAGTTTCAGGCAAAAGTAAATAGTAAGTCAGGAGGGTTTAAATGCCATGGAGTCATCTTGGCTAAGGGGACCTGGTCACTAGTTATGCAACAATGGCAATACTGGGCAAATGAACCTGCCACTTGTGGACACGAGAGGCAAAGTGATGCTCTTATTATGTTGTTGGTGACCATCTTTCAACGTGAATGCTGCCATCGCAGGGTTTTATATAAAATGTACCCACAAGTCCATTTTAATTGAGATAGTTGGAGTTCATCTTGTCCCTTGTTTTGTATTAGTCCTCTCTCTTCCTCCTCTTAGTTTTATCTCTGTCTCCTAACTGGACCTTCTGATGATGATCCCAATCTACATACAGCTTAAGCATTCTCGCTACAGCCTCAAGCTGATGAAGGGTGACACATCAGTGCTAAACTGGGCAATCCCCCCAGCACAATAAATCCAAACAGTAAGGGTTAAGGGCCTGCCTTGGAGACACGGGTGGGAATTGAACTTCTGCCTTGACTGAGGGCTCTTGTTTCCCCTCATAGTGTGCTCTGAACCCACAGTTCCACTGCCCTCAAAACTGCTCCTGCACCTCCTGCATGTTCCAGTGGAGCTACAGACCCTCCTTGGCACTTTTCAGATGGCCTGGAGAGCTCAGTTCACTGCTTACGCTCAACACCTCCCAGACGCTCCAGGCACTGCTCTCATCGAAGACACTGCTGAGGGGTGTGTGAGGTGGCTCTGCAGTCTGGCTGCCATCACACAACATGGCCTTGGGAGCATGGGCATGAGGGTGATGGGAACAGTCACGTTGTCCCAGGGAACGCAGGCATGGACTAGATGTCTGTGTGCACAAGCAAGCGGGGAAGGGCAGGGAAGCGTGCACGCTGGAGATGGCTGTGGCAGTACCCCTGCACTCACACACTAGCTGGTTATGGGTTCCCCTGTAAAGGACCCTCCCAGGGTTCCCTCTGCTCTCCCACCCTGCAGATCTGCACCCTTTCCTTCAGGAGACAGCTTGGAGTCAGGACTGATCAGCTCTAGCCATCACTAACCGGCTGTCCTTTGGGTCCCGGATCACCAGGGTTCCCTGGAAGGCCTGTTCCTCCCGATGATCCTCGCTTCCCTGTTTGGCCAGTCTGTCCAGGCAATCCTCTTTCACCCTAAAAATAACAGAATTCAAGTAATTCTGAAGGACAGGAGCTAAATATAACAACTCTCAGCTGAAACAGCCATAGATGGAAAGATGGAAGAGATTGGCTCATCGGGATAAGGAATGTGGTTTCCTCAGGAGATGCCTCAGGTCTGCTAAGGCAGATTGTTGCAGGATGCACAGTGTGACACCAGTGGTGGGCATGGCTGGGTCCTCTCCTGAGCTTCACACAGGGCAGGAGCTTCAGCAGAGCTGTACTGCCTGCGTTGGGGCTAAGGACAGCAAAGGGGTGAAATGTTGTGTTGGCACTTCCACATGTTATCTGTCCTGCCCCGCAGCTTCTCGTCATCTCTTCCCCCCAGCAAGATAGCAATTGATGATTAATCCATCTACAATGTTGAAGACATGCCAAGACCTCAGCTGCAGGACTTTTAACCAGAGGCTGCAAAGCCAACACTTTTCCCAGAACCAACTCCACAATTTAAGAACGAGAGAGGGGCTTTTGAGACCCAGCACCAAACTTTGTTACCTGCCTCTTCCCCTTGGTGACACCAGCAGCACAGGCCACACTGATACTCTATCTGGAGCAGACTGGGAGAGAGGAGCAAAGGTGGTGGGAGCCTTGGATGGCTTTAGCAGCTGGAAAAGGGGCAACAAATTTCCCTGGGGCCAGAGGATGAGTCTGTCACAATGGCACAGAGGTCTTTCAGTCCTTTCTGGTAGCAGCCTGTTGTTCTACCCAAGGCAGCTGGAGGGCAGCAAGTGACAGTTTAAGAGTGATGTGTTATGGGAGGCATAATTTAAATCAGACCTGAGAGCCTCTCCAAACCCAGCTGGAGTCTTCCTATTTACAGAGTCTTTCTACAAACATCTGAATTGCTGTTGGTCCAGTTTAGATCCTGTGGCCAGCATGGACCAGGGCAAGGACCAAGAAAGAAACCCCAAGGCCACTAAAGCAGCTTGTCCCTGCTTCCACCCAGAGTGATGTCCAAGGCCATGCTGGTTCCAGCCTTTCCAATCCAGTAAATATATACTAAAAAACAAGCAGCAGAATTTTCCCTTCAGCAGTTCAGGCCTCACAGCGCTGCATCTAAAGGACACCTGAATTTGCCATGGAGACATCCTGGACGTCCTACAGACAGGCTGTAGCAGTTCCATTGCCACTTCTCCAAGGCCATGTGTTTTTAGCCAGGTTTCTGATGAAAGAAGGGAGTGTTAGTATTGTGGGTTTGTGTATCTGCAGGCTCCTCAGCTCAGTGAACTTAGATAAAAGAGGAAAGGGCTCTGGGACATTCAGCTGCTGTGAAGAAGACAACGGATGGATGGATGGATGGAGGGTGAAGGGATGGAGGGATTGGGAGAAATATCTACTTAAGCCTCTAGCTAAGCAAAAGGTGGCAGCAGAAGTTGTGACTTAATTAGACCTTGGAGAAGCCAAGCTCTAGAAACAACAGGATCACAGACAGGATTGCTTGTAGCAGCATCTTAGGGATTCAGAAACTCACCTTGAATCCTGGTGGTCCCTGAGCCCCGGGGAGTCCTGGTATGCCAGGGTTCCCTCTTTTGCCTGACATCCCTGTCACACCTTCTTCCCCGTCATCGCCCTGCTCTCCCTAGAAAAGAAACCCAGAAGAGGTTACGAAACAAGATGGTCTTTCCACGTTTGCACAGCTTCAGGGGGATGGGGGTGGTGGTGTGATTCTGCCCTCAGTAAGCACCATGCATCTGGGCATGGGTGGCTTCACAGAGATATCTGTAGATGTCTGTGCATGCAAGTCTCTGCCAGGCTAGAAATGCCCATTTATTTACAGACTCGGCCATGCAAAGGCACCTGCTGCCTTTATGAGCATGTGAGATTTGGAGAGGAGCACATGGTTCACTCTGGGTATGTGTAAACTGGAATATCTGTAGCTGGGCTACATCCATTTCTGCTGCACTGTCTTTTGGTTTTCCAGCTGTTGATGCTGTAAGGTTACAGCTGCAGACTCACCGGCATCCCAGACACACCATCCTTCCCAGGCAGTCCATCCACTCCAGGAGCACCCTCTTGACCCTGCCTTCCTACCACTCCTCGAGGACCTGGTAGCCCAAGGATGCCCTAAAATGACAAAGGTGTCAGTGATGCAGCTCCCAGACAGCATTTGCTGGGGCAGAAAAATGAATATTTACGTACCGGTGAGCCTCTGCTCCCTGCACTGCCCCGTGCTCCTGGCTTTCCTTTTTGACCCTGCAAATAAAGAAAGAAAGACATTTAAAACTGCAGCAGTTCTAGCATAATGCCACTTGGGAGCCCGACTTCAGGGTGTGCTTTTGGATAATGGTTGGAAAGAGTTTTATAAAAAAGAGATTTATAAAGTTAGTTGCTGCAACACTGGGGAAGGAACAGCTATTTGGTTTTATTACAAGTGATTCTTCGTATGTCTTGAGAGTTCTAGGGCAGGAATGAATAGCTAGAAGGCAAGGACCTACATTTTTCCTAATACAGAGCAGATGAGGACAAATAAAGCAGGATGAACTTGAGGGAGGACTCAGTGCACTGGCAAACATTAGAACAAGATGCTTAAAACCTGCATCCCCTGTCGGTTCACTGAGAGCACAGTGCCAAAACAAGGACCCAGCAAGTCTTCTGCAGGGTGTTCAGGAAGAGCTTTTCTCCGTGGGGTTGCTCCCTCTCTTTTGGAAAGTTAATGGATATGAAGAGGGGATCTTGTGTCTAAAATTTGCAGTGCTGCTTTGTGAATGAAGGCATAAAAGAAATACTCCTGAGGTTTATTAGCTGCAAAAAGGATTAATTTCTGCAGAATGAATGGAAAACTCAGCCTCATCACCTTCACCAGGGCTCTCTTAGTGAGATCATGTACTAAAGCACTTTTAAATTGAAGCACTGCATTTTCTGTGCATTGTTTCTCCATCTGCAGAGGACCAGGCAGAGCAGCTACATGAAAGAAATACTCCTGGGGGTGCTTTCTCTGCTATTCATTAGACCAAAAGGCAGTTCCAGATTGTCCATCGATGGGGAGAGTTTATTTATCTTATCGCCTGGTATGCTTTTCTGCAAAGAACACCTACTGTAGGTTAAACTATCTTCTGGCATTACCCCAGCAGGGTCAGACTAAAAATCCTGACATCTGCCAAAAGGGAGCAGGAATTTGCTGAGTATTGAGGTCACATACTTAAGTTTTAGCAAATAAAGTCCCTGATCTGTAAGAATAATTAGCAAGTGGTCATTGTAGCCAGATGTGGAGGTAGGAGTAGGTACGAGGCACCCCAAGGAACCTTGAAGGACCCACATGTGCTTGTGTTTTCTTGCTCAATAAGGGCAAGAAGTTAGAGGGACTCTTCCAAAAAACATAACTGCATGGATAAATGGACTCCAAATCTGGAAGGTTTCAAGCCAGTTCGTGGTTCAAGTAAAAGAAAGAGAGAGAGAGACACTCGCCTGGCTCAGACCTTCTTAGGGACAGACAAGCCAGCTGTGGCTGGAGGCACCACAAACAGGGGTATGAAAAAGAGACACAGCCCATAGTGATGACTAAAGACCTGCCCAAGGATTCACCCATCATGCTGGAGCTGTACTTAATTGTCTTGATCTTCTCCAGCTCCACAAAGCCAACAAATTATTGGGCTTGGACACTCAAATGCATGTTTACAGCCCTCCCACTAGGTTCTCCACAGTCTTCCAAGGCGTAGACCATAGGCCAAATCACACATGCTGGGGAAAAACACGACCGTCCTCTCCACTAGACATGTTCTTTAAACTTGGGACGCTATAAATCCACCCTGCTGAAACCTACCACATCACCTTTGGATCCCTTTGCTCCTGGCTGGCCTGGTGGTCCAGGATCTCCCTACAAAACATAAGAGAGAAAAATCTGCTTGAAATTCTCTTCTGGCAGTATCTTGCATGAAGTACAAAGAAGAGCATTTTTTTGTGCCCTACCAATGCTGACCTTATGGAAACAATTCAGGGGAACAGCTTGTGCTCAGACAGGCCTCCTGGGGGACAAGGAGCGAGGAACTGTCTCCAGAGAGCATTTAACAGGATGTCACTTGGAGAAGAAGCAATGCTACCCCCTCACTTGGGTGGTGTTTGTATTCATGGAAACCATTCACTAGATTCCAGATGGCACCAGGAAACCAGTGCTGAGAAGTGGGCAGGAAGGAATCTTGAGATAGGTGCTGCAGAAGCTACGTTCAGAACGAGCAGTTCATACAGGGGCTACATCATTAGTGTTGGTACTACCTCCCTTTGGCAGGCTGCAGCCCTTTCCTTGGTTTTGCCTCGATGTCAGATATTAGAGAGCTACCTATGGAGGAGTAAAGCAGAGAGGGTATTTCACCACTCTCTTACTGGTCACTTCCGCATCAATCATCTCCATCTTTTTCTCTGTCCATCCAGGGCTTTTTTTTTTTGTGTGTGTGTATGCAATTTCTGGACTAATATCAAAGAAATGGCAAATAAGGACACGCCTGCAGAGCTCTCCTTCTTCAGCTTCTTAGCCACGTGGTTTTAATGGCTCTTTACTGAAGACAATCCAAAACTCCTGCTTCCATCTGAAACACTGACATCTGAGGGGCTACTGCCCCTCAGAGCAAACTGCATCCACTGGGGAATGCAGCAGCGTTACCCATTTCTATGTCACATGACAGAGCACTAAGATTTTACCCCAAAATAGAATGTGTTGTTCTTCCCAGCAGCCCTACAAAGAATGGGAAATGATTCAACTTTATTTCCCAACACAAACTACATTTATTGTGCCGCTGCACGCGCAGTTGCAATAGCCACATGCACAGATCAGACGCTGCCGTGTGTAGTGAGGGAATAAAAAGTCCTCCCCTTAAGTCTGGATTTAATTTAGTCTTTCTTAAATGCACTGGGTTGAGGGGAAACACCATCCAGGTGATTAACATGGTCTCACTGGACCAGCTCTCACCAGCGGCACGCCAAATGTATCATTTCCAACTGGACCCTTCCACTGTCAGTGTCATCTCCCACTGCTCATCTCCTAAGGTTTCTAGTCCCTCTTGGGTCATTCAGAAAAGACAGTTTTGGAGTCAGGCTTCTGGGAGAACCCCTTGTTTCATCACCCATGTATTAGTCTCAATGTGTGACTCAAAATGCTTGTTCTATAGGCCTGGCTTATGGAAGTGCACACATTTCACAGCTGACCACACGTTTCTCACCACAGTCCTTCCTACCTCCTCTCCTTTTTGCATCTGTTTTTCACATGCATGTGACATTAGCTTACAATAAAGCAGCATCTCTTACAGGTAAGCCTTGCTGTCCAGGTTTTCCTCTTTCTCCATCAAGTCCTTCTTGACCCTTAAATAAAAAACAGAGAAGGAACACGTGTTTGTTCTTGGCAGGGGAAAACAACCCAAACCTAACATGCTGTATGGGGCAGGAGAAGACATACATGTCTGCCCTCTGCTAATATAGAAATACTGAGCTTGTGGGTAATGCACCTACTCCCAGGGATATGCACTGGAAAGCACCAAGAGGAACTGCTAATTACCAGCTAAGGAGCAAAGATGGTTTTCTAACACCTCCCTAAATACAGACAGCCCTCAGGGAAGCAAACAGTTGGAGACTGCTGTCATACAAAACAAGGCAGCAGTGCTGCTACCCTGGTGAACTTGAATTCTTCTGGACATTACTGGAATGGGTTGTCCTGACCAACTGCTTCTGGATGGAGCTAAGACTTAGTCCACAGAGCCTCGCTGATCAACACCAATCAGCTGGTGGGCATCAGGAGCACAGGGGAATAATTCATAACCCTGACCTTGCTTTTGAGAGAAATCATGATAGTTTCTGGAAGCTTCCAAATCTCCAAGTTAATAGAGACATTCCCATGAAAGAGTCTATGGCCACGGGGACATCAGTCTCCAGCATTGACATGACCTCTCTCATACACATCTTCCTCAGGGTATTTCCTTGACAATCACAAATACTTCTGATGAGATGATCCTGCTCATTCTTTCAGTCTAGTGTGCTCAGGCAGGTGCATGGCATTGTGAGATCCTGACCTGCAGGACCTACACTTGCCTTCAGCAAGATTTTTATCGAGACATCTGAATTACTCCTTGTTTGAAACACAGCCACCTGCAGTGGTTGACAAGGGACAACAGTGGTTTATGAACTGTGACTCCTGGACAAAGGGTAGACCTGATGCAGATTAAAAGCACTTCCCTGAGACAAACATTTCTGAATTACGTGTTTGGAGTAAGACTCACAGGATAGCCGGGGTCTCCAGGCTCCCCTCGATCACCTCTGTCACCAACGGGGCCCTACAACAACACAATAAAGGTTTAAGGTTGACATAAACAATCTGTCATCTGCAACATCTCAATGGCTTGCGCATGTTTTACAAGTAAGGAAGCAACCCAAGTAATCAACCTGTAAAAATCAGGCCAGGATTGGTTACAGAAGGGATTTAACATCTTACCCTGTCTCCAGGTGGTCCCTGTGGGCCTTCTACCTTCCCATCATCACCTTGTTCTCCCTGTGAATGAAAATGCTAGTGTTAATATAGACAGCAGATACTTCTGTACAGACACCATCCACTCCTCCCATATGATGGGTTCCAAGTCAAAGCCTTTGTTGAATTAACTAACTTTTCATCCAAAGAAAGTCTAAACAATTTTTTGTTGGTTTTTTTTTTGTTTCACAACCTGGAGTACACTGACCCTTCACACTGCTTTCCTGGTTTCTTTGGTGGTTGTTTCTGCCTGGTCTAACTGTCCTCCCCAGGGAACCAGGTGCAAAGGGTTATTTTCAGCAGTTCCTAAAACTCAGCCTGAAGCATGGTAATTACAACAATATGGGTAATAGTTCTCTGCCTCTGAATTTTATTGCCGACAGTCAAAACAAAGTCTTTACTCAAGCATTCCCCCAACCTCACTGAGTGCTGTCTGGGCTGTCATGGGAACAAGGGTGGTCTGGATGGGCTCTTTGATTGTGTGCCACCTTTGTGGGCTTGTCTTAGAACTGATCAGGTGAGAGGGTCAGCCCCTTATGCACTTGCTGTGTGAGGAGCTCCACTTGTTGATTGGATGCTCCACAGCAAGAGCTCAGAGCATGTGGTCTGACTGGTAGATAACATCACCCGGGTTATTTATAACTGAGGTCTCTCAAACATCCACGGAGAGATCCCTCAAGACTTAACACAGACACTGCCTTTTTTAATTCTGTTGTGTAAGTCACTCAGGGTCATGGTGTCCTATTTTCTCTGGAGTCTAGCTCAGAGATGGCTGTTTCTTTGCTCCCCATAGAAGATAGCTCCATTCCATCTTCTCCAGTTTCTGGCTATCACTGAATCTCTGGCTCTGGCTCCTTAGGATGAACATGTCTCAGAGCTCCTTTGATGTTGCAGCTACTGGAGAGAGAAGGTCTAGGGGGTTCTGGCACAGTGGGGCTGCTGTGTTTGGAATGCTTGGGGTGCTCCTAGAGACTATTTCTCAAATCTCACGAAATAAATAAATAATTTCTCAGTTAACATGTTACTGTGCAGAAGTCTTGGCACCGATTTCTTCTTCCCAAACAGGATGTGAACACCTTGCCATTTGGGAGCTGAGATGAGTGTCATGAACTCAAAGCAAGCTCATAATGCTGGGGACCCTTGAAAACCATCAAGACTCGCAGACTTCCTCCCCAAAGCTGAGTTGTGGTTTTGTGTCCGCTTGAGTCTAATTCCCACCTTATCCTTTGTCTTCTGAGAAAATCCTGCAGCCTGGTCAGCTCTAGGACTTCAAGACCGAGCTCCTCCAGGACTTCCTGATGCCTCAGCTGCTCAAGAGGGAGATGAAAGGTCTGTGCTAATTCTTCGGAAAGTTGCAGCGAAAAAAGTTAGAGTAAAGGGCAGCAAAGTAAACATGTTGGGATACAAATGGAAAATGCATGGAGAAGGAGGGAAGGCTTGTTGTTGTTGGCTCCTGTCCCAAAGTGAGATACACCAGTTTGTAATTTCTAAAAGGATCCCATCTGGACTGCTTTAAGCAGCTGCCAAGAGCAGGCGTCTGCTCTGAGCAAGGCCTCTTTGAGGAGCTGTAAACGTATTAACTGCGGCGGGGTAGCTGGCTGGTACGGCACAAGGGAGCTGGATTCCACAGCAATGCCTCTCTGCAAGCTGCTTTCTTCTCTGGAAAAGGGAAGATCTTCCCCACCATTACATCTCCTCCTCCTTCAGCACAGATAGATTTACCACGTTGTTTAAAGCTCACAGGGCATGGTCCCATAGTAATTTCCTCTTCATTTCTCAAGATTCAGGCTTCCATTTTCATGTTCGCATGTGTGTGTGAGGTTACAGATGTCCAGAGGGAAGGAATCTGTCTACCCTCAGGCTGGGATCCAGGCAACTCTTAGGAGATAAGAAGGAAGGATGGATGATGACAAAACTTAGACGCCTAAGACTTTTATGGAGCACCGGGATGCTACAGGAAGTGGTGCTGGAAGCTCAGCATGCAACACTGTGCTCTCCTCGTTCAGTTGGAACTGCTCCCCAGTGAGGTGCCAACAGACACCCTGACCATCTAGGTCAGTGAGATCCATGAGTGAGACCCAGCTGTGAAGGGTCATTAACAGCCCTGACTGTTCTCAGCAATAGCGTGAGATGCTTTAGTGTCTTTGTCAGGCTTCAGCTCAGACACTTGCATGCAGAATTCATCAGTGTTGCCGTGCTCTGATGACACCAGGTCCATGTTACCTCCCAGGGAGTGCTCTTCTAGTGTCCATTTGCAGAGGAATATTTGGTTGGTGAGGGGGAGAGTGCTTCACTGAGCACTTCAGGTTGATAATTTGGGGACCATTTACTACTGGAACAACAGGAGCTTTCAAGAAGATGGCAACTTTCAATGTCTTAATATAAAACAACGGTTGCAATTTGAACAGCAGAGATACATGTCCGCACATCTCCTCCTCCCTCTGCTGTAAGGCCAAAGGCTGATCTTGCTTTTGGTAGTCACAACTCACATCATTTTGCCAGGATGCTCAAGTGGGAGTGTGAGAAACCCCTGGCCAGGCTCTCAACTGACAGTGTTGTTGGTCATGAGCTCTTGGATTATTATCCTGGGCTGGCTGTGCTCAGTGAACCCTTGTCACCTCCTGCACGGCCACTCAGCAGAATACACCTCAGGAGGAATGCTGCTGAAGTCTGGAAGAGCAAGAGGTGCAGCTTGGGAAGCGGCTGGGGCAGCGTTAGAAGGGCTGGGGGAGGAGAGGAAGTTCAGCAAGGCAGCGATGGAGATGTGGAGCAGCGGGACCATCACCAGCTGTTCTCCACGGATGTGCTTCAGCAGCAGGAAATGAGAGGAAAAGCAGCATGACCATTGTTCATCCCCAAAGCAAAATTTCTGAGGCACGTGAATATCTTAGTGGAACGTTAACAGTTCACCCTGCCCCACTGACTCCCGGCCACCAGCACAGAGACTCAAACGGAGCCTCCAGGCAGAGCACGGAAAGCAGCATCAACAGGGTGTCCTGACACCCAGCAGCCTGAGCTGACCGGACCCATTCAAAGCCCCAGCAAAGACAAGCCCTTGAGACCTCTGTCCCACAACCCCCCTTTAGGAGCTCCCACCTGCACGAGGATGGGGACAGTCACCCTGGCCAAGGGGAAGCTGAAAGCGCTCGCAGTGATGGGGAGTGGGAAACGGGTGAAAAGGCTCCATACATCTTTCCTCTTTGTGGGAACCCCAGTACCGACCAGTCCCAGTTGCCACCACTTCCCTTCCCGCACCGAGGGACGGGGCGTCACTGCCGCTGCCACGGGCACGTGCGGGGCTCCAGCAGCACGGCAAAGACGGCCGAATCCAACCCGTCCGTTCCCAGAGTGCAGAGGAGCCAGCTCCCCAACAGGAAACCATTAAAGAGTGAGTCACTTCTCCAGCCTGAACTGGTTACGGCTGTGCTGACTCAGCAAAATGGGGAAAACACCAGGGGAAAGCCGCTGTGGAAAGAGGGCTCTGACTCAGGGCAGATGCAGCAAGGGGGCTTGTCAAGGGGTGGGTGGGGGCTGACCGAGGTCAGGAGGAGGCAGGCGATGAGGAAAACAGAGCAAGGGCAGCGGAGGGGAGACCAGTTCTGCCTCGCTTACAACAAACTACCGGCTGATTTACGTGCAGATGGACAGCTTGCTGAAGATCAGCTGTTTTGTGTAGCGTGTTATTCTGACCCGATCACAGAAAGCTACTAGTCTGATTTCTTTCACCTTGGGAATCGCGCAGAATTTCTGGAGATGCAGGAAAAACACGTCCCCAGAACACACGCTGGCTGGCTCAGCCACCGGTGCAAGGACACACAGGGTCTGGAAAGTCTGTGCTAGTGGCACAGGTGTCCCAGTGCTGATTTGCAGCAGTAAAACTGCAGCAGGAGTTATGTAGGTGGCTGTGGTATAGAGGAGGCACCTCTGCCCCTGATGCAGGCAGAGGAGGAGAGTGCAGATTCACAGGTGTTACGGCAGCAGGGCAGCTTCCGTGGTGATGGAAGATGAGATCACAGAATTACAGAATGTTAAGGCTTGGAAGGGACCTTGAAAGACCATCTAGTCCAACCCCCTTGCCCGAGCAGGACCACCCAGAGATGATTAAACTCTGCGAACTTACCTTTTCCCCCTTTGGCCCTGGTGGTCCAATTGGCCCTGGTGGTCCTGCATGTCCCTGTGGAGAGCAGACAGCATGTGAGACAGGAGAGGTATTTGACTGAAGATCCTCCCTAGTTTCCTGTCAGATCTTGCAAGCCCTGTGTTGTACATCCCAGCTTTAGATGGACACACGGGTTGTGACAGAGACGAACCAAATACGTCTGAAGAAGTCATGATGATGCAAATGGAGATGAGAGGAAGAACTAAATTGAACTCAAGATCAGAAGTAAATCATAGTTTAAGAAGTATTCTGCATCCTAGAGCAGCAGTTTTGTTTCATTTGGAACAAATAGAAGCTAGAAGATGAAAATAAACCCCTTACCTGGTAACCCTTTAAGCCAGGTTCCCCTTGGGCACCCATCCTTCCTGGAGCACCCTGAAGAGGCAAGCAGAGAAAGCACCATGAGAGTGGCCCCTGGGTTTTATTCCACAAGAAGAGGATGCACTGGGCTGTGAAAAGCAAAGCTCAGCACCACATGGGAGTGTGACCGCTGCTGAGCTTTGCTGCAGTCATCTGAAGTGCTCTTGCCTGGCTTTAGCCTCTCACCCACAGAGAGTGATGCTAGAAGTCCATTCTGTCTTTGCCAGCCCCCAGCAACAGGTTCCCCACCTCATTCAGACTTGCTGCACAGTGTGTGCTCTTCAACTGTGCTTCTGGATGTTTCTTTACATGCAAATTAGCTCTGCGCTAGGAGGTCCACCAGTGAGACCATTCTCATGCATGACCTAATCCTAAACTGCTGGGAGAAAACCTTTCATTGTGGGTTCTGAGGCCAGGAAGGGAGTTTTCTGGGTTGCGATGAGGGCACTGCAAGAGCTGTTTATTGCATCTTTAGCAGGCTGAACAAAAGGGTTTAAATCAGATCATCAGATTAAAGCGAATTGCAAACTTCCCATATAATCCCATTTAGTGTGGAAGAAAAGCCCTTTCCACCAGCGAGAGATGTGCTCAGCTGCTGCTCAGCCACCGCTCTGCTTCCTCGTGAAACAATCCCTGGAGGCCTCGCCAAAGGATACGAAGGGAGGATATATGGGGAGACCATAATTTTTAGTGCAGGAAAAAACTATCAGCGCAACCGTTGCTCCATCGCTTATTTGCTACCGTTCTGAAACACCACCACGATTCCCCCTTGATAAATAACTCCTGTTTTTTCACTAAGTTCTACCAAATATAGTGCAAGAAGTTTCCTTACCAGACTACAATGCATGAGGAGGGGCTTGTTACTTACTGCTGGTGTCCCAGTGCATTTGTCTCATGTGCCTAAAGCAAATTAACTTTTTTGCCTCTGTCATACTATTGCTATCCTCTCTGAAAGCCTCACCTTCAGTCCCCACCACAAATCCTTTCCCATGCTGTATTTCTTCTTGCTGCAAGTGTTTTAGATAAGTAGATCAAGGGTGGGTGTAGAAACAGGGCAGACGTCCAAGGCAGAGTTCCATATAACAACACAGTTTGACTTGGAAGCAGCTCTTGCCATGAGTGTGCAGTCTCAGAGGGGAAGATCTTAGCAAGAAATAGCTTATCAGCTCACTTCTCAAGAAAAATCCTCAATATTGCAGCCCATCTGGGAAGCTGTGAAGAACCTCCCTGATGCAACGTGAGCTGGGTTCACGGGCCACCAACACAAACACCACTATGGAGTCTCTCCTGTGCTGCTCACAGCAAGCATTAAACTGCTTCGGTCAATTCAACCTATCTAACATAATTTCACTTCCTGTGCTCTGAAGCCTCTGTTGAGCTCTCTGCTTCATGCAGACCTGTGCCCACCACCGCTAGTCACGTTTCTGCGTGTTGTGTTCGACCGTGTGCAGAGCTCTTCTCACCATAGGTCCCAGGGTACCTCGGGATCCTTTAGGGCCTTGGTTCCCCTTCGGCCCCTCCTTCCCTGGAGCTCCTGTCTCGCCGAGCTGCCCCTGGTAGCCCTTGCTGCCCTGCAGAACAAAAGCACTGACATTAATGTAGAACAGGTCAATACCAAAGATGAGCAAAGAGAGGGAGGTCTGGAGGAGGAGACGTTATCAATGCAAGATGTTCCTACCTTCTGGCCAGGCTTGCCCTTTTCCCCCTGTTTTCCTGGTTTCCCTTCTGGTCCCTAAGAGAGAAAAAAAAGCTGTTGGAATGGGAAAGCAAATAAGTCCCATCCCAACCAGCCACTCCTAGATTGCTTCCTGTGTACACTCAACCCTGACAATGTCCTCACCCATCCTAGCCCATTCCCATGGGAGCCAACAAGGAGGCTAGGAAGCCGTGCAGGTACGGCCACGATTCACAGGCACAACAGCCAGAGCATGGCTGAGTTTGTTCTGGGGCTGCTCCAACATGTGAAGGAGAAGGAAACCTCAGCTGCTTAAAGGTGTAAGGATCTCTGTGCCTAGGTGACTACAGGGCAGCATGGCTGAAAGGTGATCTTTGTAATCCTCGGATCACACGTCAAAGACAGGTGGGTGATGGAAAACTGCCATCTGATGCGTCCATCTGTCCTCAAGGATGCAGAGGAGGGATCTCAGAAGTGCTCCTTGAAGACAGCACCCGCTAAACTGAAAAAACGGTACCTACCTGGTCACTGCTACAGGAAGGGCTGAAACGTGGAAAATACACTGACCCCTGTCCCCCCCAAAATGTTTCCTCTGCTCTGCAGACAGAGGAGCCAGCGCTGCACCTTTAACCAACTACAGCACTGATCTGGATATCAGCACTTTTAATGTGCTTCTAGGGCACTGGCAGAGGCACCAGTGCCTCAGCAGCATCCAGCCTCCTTTCTTACTTGATGAAAACAGGCGGTGGTTTTATTTTCTACCCCCGTGCCGTGTGCAGCTTTCTGCTCACAGTGCAAACTCCTTCCCTCTCTATTATTAACACTGCAACACACAGCACATAGAAATAGAACGACAGAAATCACAATAGACGGATCAGGCACCTAGAAGTGCCCTGGGATGCAAAATTTCAGGCACCCCTCGCATGCACACCGCAGAAAGTAGCTGTGGTGAGCAACTAAGTATAGCACACGCTCCTTAGGGAGCCCAGGGAGCTCCTTTTTTTTTTTTTCCCCCCCACTGTTTGGCCCCGTTGGCTGCAAGGCAGACAAACATACTTTGGATTTGAAAGAAGCGAAAGCATCACTGAAGAAAATAACTCACGCGGCTTTGGCAATCGCCACAAACTTTTCAACAGCATCCACACACCAGCACGGCATCTCTCCCTCTGCTCGCCCGCCTCCCAGTTCAAGAGGTATAAGTTTCCCCACCACTGATGCTGCAGCCTCAGCAGAACAAAAGCAACTTATCAAGCTAGCCCGTCTCGGAGGGGGTTCACTCTGATCTGAAACACGGGCCTTGTAAGTGCCTGCTCCTAACACAAAGGAGCAATTCAGACTTATTAGAGCCCTACAGAATTGTGCCAAGTTCTTCACATCCCCAAGGAGCACAGCTCCATTTCACCCAAGTCAAACATTTCAAGAGCCCACCGTGCCAACACTGTTAGAGCTTCACAAAGGACAGGTCCCTGCTGAGGAGTACCCAGGTCCTATTCCGATGTTTTTTCCATGCTGCTCGGTGGGTTTTATTTGCTATTTTTTTGCTGCCGCTTTCCAAGGCATCACTTTTGGAATTATTTTCCCAGAGATGCTGACCAGCCACGATACACAATGAACTGCGGGTGCCAAGCCTCAAGCATCACCCACTTGATTTACACTTTTGACAAGAGTACAGAGAAATCCCCACCAGTGAAAGGATCGGCCTGGGAAATGGCCATCCCCATCCAGCTCTGTAGCCAGCTCACCACTGGACCTGGTACCAGGTCCCTCAGCATCCCCACGTATCGCTTGTGATGTGCAGACCCTGTTCTGCAGCAATACCATGATGCTTAGTGCCTTGAAAATTTGGAGAGCGAACAGTAGAATCACTCACAAAAGTTTACTGTCAAAACAAGAATGAATAAAGACACAACTGGGATTTTTAATTGGTTGCATAGCGTTTTCCCAACAGTCTTCCTGGATGGTGCACCAAGATCTTCTGGAAGCGTGGGCAATAGATGTTTCTTGGAAACAGGAGAAAGATATGGGCTCCAATAAACTTCCTGCACCAGCTTTTCCTCTTATGACACATTGGCCTCATTGAGCAGGAAGGTTCATCTGCTCCAGAAGGCTCTCCTGGGTCCTCCAGTTGAGGTGTTACTCCTTCATTGCTGAAGAAAAAATAAATTGGCATCATCTCCAACTGTTGTCAATGGTTGTGAGAGCAGCTGTCACTTGCAGTAAGCCATGGAGATCTTCCTTTGAGCCTCCCTCACTGTTGTTAGCTCTCATCTGCTGGTTAAAATCTTTGCTGGTGTAAATAAATGGGTCAAACTGTTCTGGTAACACCATCAGCAAAGACGTGGCTTGGATCTTGCAGCCTAAGTGACTTCCTTGAATGGAGCAAGCTCTATCAGCAAAGGATATTTCTGTGCTTTACCAGCATGCTTTCTAGGACTTTGGCCAGCAGAGCTCTGCTGGTGAGTGGGAAGCCTACCCTACCATATGTCTGATTTTCCTGGATGTGCTTTCTCCAACTGCGCAGGAATTTTGCCCAGATGAATTTAGAGGCAGCTCAGCACTTGTCTGGGGTTCCCAGATATGTGATATCTCTACTTGTGATGTTCCAGATGCGGCTGCTGTTGCAATCCCAGATGTTCCCAGGGCACATACGCAGCGTTCCGCACCGTTCCCAGAAATCACTGCACTCTCACATGCCACACGTTACACAGGCTATTGCCCAGCAACAACTTTAGTAGTCTTCAAAATATGGTCAGATTCTTTCACTCTCCATTATTCTGACTCATCTGTCCAGGGAAGAAAACATTAGGGCCAGCAGGGAAAGAAAAAAAAAAAAAAGGATAAAAATAAATTTCAGTGAGATTGTAACTTCATCCAGGGTATCCAAAGTACCTCAGGAATCCAGCATCTTTTGGTACCTTGTTCACTGCAGTGAGAAGTTCCCAGGGTTCTTACTCCCTTCAGCAGAGACAGCAACGAGGGGCAGAAAATGTACAAAAGCCTATACATAGCAATAATTAATTCCAAGTTCTTTTTGCTGGATTGGAGTCAGTTGGGTTAGTGTGCCAAGGCACTAAACACTTGATGCTTTTATTCTCGGGGTTTGTACACATTTTGTTGTATGCTTTGGGTTACTGGTTTGCTGAGAAAACAAATCTCCTTTCCAAGCTTCTTCTGTGAGTGGGATTATTTTTAAATGGTGATTTCTCTTTATATACTGCACTCTTCACTAGAGAAGCACATCAGTACCTCCAGAAGATTAGGGTATTTGTGACCAGGGACGGTGGAAAGCAGTGGTTTTATGAAGTCACACATCTCCAGGTATGCCAAAACATCCCAGGAAAGCAAAAAAATGATCATCTTAACTCTAGCATATTTAAAATTTCATTGCCAGCCTCAGTGAGGACCTAATTTTATAAGGTTTTTTTAGCATGGCCTTAGATATTCCCCTAAGGGAAAAGCTGGAAGGTTTATTTTCCAGCGCAAATTTATTAATTTTTAAGGACAAAGAAGAGACTTTCAGCTGCTGATGGCCTGGCAGCACAGTCGGGTCTCTTGCACAGCAGTAATGTTTATGAGGAGCAAACAAATGAGCAGCCCAGCTTTAAATTCTCAAGACGTCAGAAGCTGCAATCTATGTTACAACAACATCATCCAGAAAAACAACATAAGGAATTTGAATGAACTGCAGAGAGATATGACCCAAATGGAGCCAAACAACAAACAGCATTAAAATCCAGACCCAAACTTCCCCCAGATCCAGAGATGCTCTGCTACACGCACCAGAGCTGGGGAAGTGGTTACTGAGATGTGACTCGTTGTTCTGGTTTGAGGGGAACTGTGGCTCTTGGCACTTAAGAGGATGGAAGCGTTCCTGCTTTGCTTGCAGACTTACAGCAGAGTGCAGGAGGGGAGCTCTACCAGGGCACAGTACTGAGGAGGTAGCCTCCCAAAGCATATCTCAGGCAGGTTCAGGATTGCTCAGGACTGTTGTTGGAGCAGAAGCATACTTTCAAATTGTTTTGGGTGTCATTGAGTGAAGGTCTGAAGTCACTCCTCCCTACCAAAAATGAGGCAGGAAGAAATAGTAGCAGCAGAATGCAGCTACTTAGGGAAAAAACCCATGCCAACAGTGACAGGAAAAGAAAAAAAAAAGATGATAGTTTGAGGCACTGGGCGTAGAAAGGGCAGAAAAGCTAAAGTGGCAGTAAAGGTAGGAAGCATGAACCATAGGATGACCATGCCCATATTGTTCAGGGCCCAGCCTGCGAGCTCATTTAAAGGGAAATGAAAAAGCCCCACATCATTTCCTAGTGCTCAGCAATGTCTCCATATGAGAACCTCTACTTAATAAGCTTTGATCGAGAGAAGCCTCCCCCCATGGAGGACAGTTCACAAGCACTCAGGAAATTAGTGGGATTATTGGGGCTGGGCATTTGAAAACATAAATGTTTCGGATTTATAAGAAACACATTTCATAATCACTCTGCCTCGCAGTAGTTTGGAAGGGGAGGAGACAGGGCAGCAGCTCCTGAATGAGTATGGGGAAAGAAGAAAGACTCAACTGTTCTTGAGAAGAAAGACCTGATTGTGCTGTGAGGTTCAGAGGGCTTCACTGGGAAGCAATGGGCTCCTGGCCTGCTTGTGGAAACCCAAGTGGTAAGTGCAGGTAGAGCTGGCTGCCTGAATTCAGAGAAAAAATGAGATGGGGAAATCCTATAAAAAAGATCTTGAATGGGAAGACTACAGCTGGTGTCACTATGGCTTTTCCTTCAGCTGAGTTCCTCAGCTTAAAATGCGGAATCCAAATAAAAATCTCGTACGCCAAACTCTCTGCTTTAGTGAGAATTCTTATCTGCAGGCAGATGTTGCTCGGAAATATGCCACTTTCGGTTTGGTGGGGGGAGAGATCTATTTAACTTGTTTTTTTCTAAGCTGTCATAGTGTAAGGCAGCAAAGAGAATCATGTACAGAGCAATGCTGTGTGCCCTGAGCTGGTCTGATAGCCCTGAACTGCCATAAAGTTGTTGTTTCTGGGAAAATCCCTTTCCCCCCCCCTTCTTTGCCTCTATTTCCTCCTCTCTAAGGAAGCACTGGAGACAAATATGCCACCAAAAGGCTTGATGGGTGGATGGGAAGTGCAGGAGAAGTGCAAGTCCTCATCTCCCCAGAGCTGTGAAGCTTTCATCTGTGATGATGCCAAAATGCTCCAAAAAAATTGGCCAGTGTTGGAAGTTGACTGAAAGGAAGTCAGAACCCTTGGGCAGTAGAACTCCAATTTATACTAAGGAGCTCTACTTGTGCTCTTTTGTTCCCTCCCCCAAAAGCTAAGGGTTAATATCTTCCTTTTGAAGGACAGAGATGCCCTGGGGTTGGGGGAGAGGAGGAGAATGCAATCCTCTCTTGCAATAAGGAGGGGAATCTTGGAGTAACTGCCCGAAAAGTGCGTCTCCCTCGTCTGAGTCAGGAAAGAAACCGTGCCAAGTCAATGGGATTTATTTCAAACTCTGGCTCATTTTGACTCCTATTAAGTCTAAACGAAGACCATCTGGGATCAGCCTTCCCGAGAGCACAGAGCCCAGGCCGAGCTGGCCGACGCGCTGCGAGGGCTGGTGGCCCCTCACCTCTGGGGGAGCGACCTCGGGTTCTGCAGACAGCGGTTCCCTGGAGGTTGGGAGAGCTCTGTGATTCCCAGGGCTCAAGGGGCAACCCTGGTCCACTCCAAATTTTTCTACGGATCTGGTGAGCTGAGTCAGAGATATAAGAATAGCGGACACGGAAGAAAAAACCCCACCACAACACAATCTTCCAAACGCCAAAATGCAGCAAGGACCTCTCCATAAAATGGGATGTTCAGACTTCCGCAGATGAGGCTGAAGCTGGGGCCATGGGGGATTGGTAAAGCAAAAGGAGGAGAAGCTGACTGCAGCTAAGGGGAGACTTGCCCAGGGATGACAATGTGGCTTCTAGAAGGGGAAGGAGAGAACCATGGGGACTGCAGCTATGAGAGGCCCTGGCCCTTGCTCTCACCCCATTCAAAGCAAGAAGTTTAAGCACTTTTGTTTGGCTACATTCCTGAGCAACTTTACTCACCTTTGATTTTTGATGCAAAGCAAATACCTGCTTCTGGCTTTGCTGGATATCAGTCCACATGAGTAATGATACTTCAAGGCTGTTTGACTGTGACCAAGTACAAAGCACCTTCTTATAGAAATTGGGACTCCAGTATAGGAGCTGGCCCCACTGATGTATCAGCTACTGGAAAGGACAGGCTGGAAACACCTACTGAGGTATGTCTGGCCCAGGGGCTGATGTAGCCTGTACCAAGTCACTGCACAGGGCATGGCAGCAGGGCAGGGGAGCTCTCAGTCCCCCTCGGCCACTGACCAACCTCCTGCATGACCCCAGGAAAGTCACTTCACTACCTTGTGCGTCTACTGCTAACGTGTTATTCAAGGGCAAGATTAGGAGCAGCGATGCCCATTTCCTAGATTCAAGGTGCGAGGAGCTCCCTGACACACTGCTGGGGCTGTCACAGCCCTCTCTTGACACTGAGCCCAGTATTCTCCACTCCTTCCAGTGGTCAGTGGGAGGGTAACCCCACACCTTCTATTGGAGGGAGGTTAAGAAACTTCTTTCAAGTACAAGTTCCACAGACAGCTCGTAGACCAGGGCATGAAAAACCAGCTTTTCCAGGAAACAACAGCTCAGCACATTATCAAAAAAAAAGAAGGGGAAAAAAAAAGAAGGGGGGGACATAGATTCCTGCATGGAGAGCAGAGATTAAAACCAGAAGTGACTCGGGGACTGTCCCTCGGCAGCCCCAGTGTTTTCAGGGAGCTGAATGCCATGGAAGTGATGTGGCATTGCCAGCTGTCGCTGAGCTCATGTGTTCGAGTGAATGGCTGGATTCAGCGACAGCGGAGAGAGGCGCTTTGTTGCAGAAAATCTTTGAATCATGTTTTCAGTGGCAGGAAACAGAAAAGAACAAAGAGGAAAAAACCACTCCGGGACAAATTCTGCTGTAAGTGGTGTTTGGACAAGTTTGTAATAGAGCAGTGTGTCGGATGAGAATGAGCTCCTGCTCTATCCTGGCATTACAGAGCCCAGAAACCAGCCCCATCTCAGCTGTGACCACAGCGTGCCATTTCTGGAGCGACTCTGCTAGCTCAGAGCAGAAGGACCAGCAAGTCCTCCTTCCACTCCAGGATTGTAGCCTGCAGATGATGGAGAAACAAGAACACGATGGGAAGGATGCTGTCCTCAGGACACCATCCAGTGCTGTGTGGGGAGTTGCTGCCACTCTGGGGAACGATGTGGCTGAGAGCAGAGTGTTGGAGCCAAGAGCCACGAGTTCACCCAGCACTCTGTACTGGGCTGGAGCATGGCTTTATCTTTTTCAGAGCACTATGAGTTCCCTTAAAAATTCTTCTCAGATCTCTACTCCAGCCCAGCTCCATCAATCTACCCTCTTGGAGAACAAACGAAAGGACTTTGGACCTTGCTGCATCAGAGCAAAAGGATTTACCATCCCTTTGAGCAATTTTGGTCTGCTGGTGCACATCTGCACCACGCAGCAGGGCCGGCACACGCAGCCAGATCTTCTCTGATGTAATTGTTTATGGCGGTTTAGACCATTGGAGAGTCTGGTTCAAAGCTTTCCGAGTCCTGACGTGGCTTGAATGACACTGCAGATAGGATTGCAGGTTAAAAATGAAGTGGAAAAAGAAAAGAACTCGGCTCCCAGTTTTGCTGAACAACGAGGGATTTTCTTGTTTCAGAGCATGTTGTATTTCATTACCTACAGGCTCTCCAATTGCTTTCCTGGAACTATAAAAACCTCGCTATCAGATGTCTGCCTTGTATGACAACCAGCACATTACGAAAACCACAGTGCACAGCTACAGAGCACAGCTGGAAACCCACCACCTCCCTCCTGCCAACTGGCTTGGGCCTTCCGTGCAGCCATCGCTGGGTTGGTCGTCCTCCCAGGGAAGGGCCAAACTGCCGTAGTTTCCGTAGGTGGAGCAGAGAAGCAACAGAGAAGAGCACTTCTGGGGTGGTGGGGGGGTTGCTCTCAGGGACCACTTGTCTGTGTCCAGGTTGCTGGTTGCATACCAGTGACTTCAACCTTTGGCTCTTATCACCCTCTGTTGCAAAGAGCGGGATTGTCTGGCAGCCAGATCCTTTGTAAACGCGCATTACTCTCCAACAACGGTCTTCGGGTTTCTCAAGCATCTTGTCACTACCCCATCGTGTCACTATCCCCTCATGCACTCACATGTTGGCAGATAAATTGTCTTTATTTTTGGCAAACTACGCTGTAACACTTGCATTGTTGATGGGTGTGGTGCCAAGGTCTTCCAGCCTCCCCACAGACTGTGGAGACATATCCTTGTCCTGCCTGGCCTGCACAGAAAGTCTGGATCTCCAGCAGACAGCTCCTGCTCCCTGCACTGTTGACCCCAGGATCTGCATCTCCAGACAGCCTCTCTGAATAGAGATTCCCAAACAGTCCTTGGTGCTCTGCAAGGAGAAGAGATTTTCAGGTCTTTGCTGCTCAAACAAGCCAAACCGAGGTCAAATGGCCAAGTCCAGAAGAGAGTCAAGATTAAGTTTGTATTAGAAGATGGAAACCACTGGGAGAAGCTACCTTGTGAGACAGCAGCCCAGGGAAGCTGCTCATCTCTGATGTGGTCTTTGAAATCTCAAGTGGACTTTGCACTCAGCTGTGTGTTACTATTTCAAGTGCTCCGATTTCTCTCTTAGGACCAGAGGTACAACTGGCCCATCCCTCTGCTGAGCAAGAACTGGAATTGAACGGAGCAGTGTGAACTTGGACAAAGTGACCAAAAGACAGAGGATCCTCTCGTACCTCAGCTCCAGCTGCCTCGAGTCCTGCCAGCCGCAGCTGTGAGACTCATGGACCATCTCAGCTGCCAGGTTTGTTTGCTGAAATCCACTGGCCTTGAAACACGTACAAACTACCCCTGGAGACTTGGCTGGGGCCTCTCTGCTGCTTTTGTTTGAGATTTAAAACCACAGTGGAAACCGGTTTTCAGATATGTTAATTCTGGATGTGGCTGAGCCAAGTCAAAGCTAAAGATCTCTGAAAAAATGTTTCTTGAGCACCAAGGGCAGTTTGGTTGTGCTCAGCTGGCAATGTTGTGCCAGCATCAGGATGGCTTTCTGGAAAATAGAAGCTCTCTCAGTAAAGCCAAACGTGTCCTTGCTGTAGAGATGGACTGCTGGGTGAACATTCCTCTTCTGCGTGACCCAGAAGGGCAGCACACACCCTTTAGGCTTCCTCCAGGTCTAGCACCGGTGAAGCTGCCAGATCCAGCACATCCCCTCCTCTGCCATCTCCCAGGAGCTCAATGACTGCACAGACTGAATTACAGCTCACCTCATTCCATCCCTTGTGCTGGCCCGTGGCCACGGGGCGCTTAAGCTTCTGCATGCCCTGCCAAGTCCCCCAGCTTCTACCTGCTCTGCGGCTGCACGGGGTGTTGCCAGCACCAGACTTTTGCCCCAGGCCAGTGTATGCAAACGGGGCTAAAAATGTAATCGAGGCAGATCAGTTCAGAGCAATCAGGCACCTCATTTCCTACATATGTCAAGACGACACTTGCTAGTGAAGTGTTACGTTCCTTTAGACATAAGCAAAATAAAGATTAAGACTAAACATGTACTTGGTAGTAAGGAAGAATCTTCAAGAAGTGGTTTAGCTGCAGGGATTACGTGATGAAAAGGGCTTTTCCAGGGGCTTGTCACTGTTTGTGAAGGACACGTCTCTGTGAGTCCCCTCTAATGACGAGGCAGAGGGCAACACAAGGCCAAGCTGAAGTGGAGGAGAAACTCGTCTCTATGTCCACGACCTCAGATGGGCATCAGCTTCCTTGAGCTAACATGAATCTCATCCAGAAGCAGAAGATGAGCTACACACTCGTAGGCAGAGGTCAGTTTGTTGGCACAGGTAGCTACACACATCCTTGTGTCTTTCCCACTAACGACACAGAAGCATTAGCATCTCCCATGTCCCCTTTGTAGATGAGCAGGATGTCTTAACAATACTGTAGCAGAAGCAAACATCTCTAGCCCAGAGAAAAGTCAGTGGATCCAGGCAGGAATGAACTGAAGCACGGATCTAAGGACTCCTGGGTGTCATGCCAGGAGAGACCAAACGAAGAAGATGCAATAAGCTAAGGATGAAGGTTCCTTTTAAAACCATCTAAACTAAATATTGGACAGCATAATGCGATCACATCAGTTATGCATTAGAACCATATGCAACATGTATCTGCAGCACACCCACACCCAACATGCCTCCTCCCTGCAATGCAAGTGCCTCCACACCTTCCCCAGGCAGCTTCCATACCACCTTACAAATCCTGGACAGGAGTTTGTCACTGTGCTACCTTGGCAGCTGCCCTTGGGTTAATACCTTCAGGATTTTTTGCCTTACAAGATCTTTGTTATCTTTGTCATCTTTGTCCAGCAGCCTTAACAACCTGTGTCCATCATACACATCTGTGGTGGGCTGTGGCAGCTCGCAGAGGATGGATTGGCTTTATGTTCCAGCTTTCCAAACTCAGCTGAAAAGGAAGGGGTTGCAGTTATCTCTAGTAGTTTGCATCTCTGAGCCGCAAACTTTATCTTGGCAGAAATCTAAGAAAGACCCAGCTAATATTTGTACATTTTCTCCACGGGAATGTAGGATAAAAGTCTCAAAGAGAAAAAAAAATAGGAAGAGAAAAATTATTTGTACTTCTGTCAGAGGACTTTCATCTTTAAATTACCTCAGCGAGTACAGGAACACCAGCCTACATGTTAGGGAAGGGCCAGGCATCTGGCAGGGGAGGCAGAGCTATTTGGAGCCTCCATGGGTCCCTGAAAGTCTGCTGGAGTTAGACAGAAGGGTATACAAAGAAGCATATTCAAATAGTAGATGGAAATATAGCACTCTGCAGTAAAAAAAACAAAAGGGAGTGATTATGAGCAGGAATCTTGGCTCTATTGAGACTTTTTTTTTTTTAAATGAAACCAAAAACGGCATCATGTTCCCAGGGACATGCTGGCAAACGGCAGGGACGGAGCCTGAGAGAATCTATATTTCTTACTCTATAACTTAATATGGCTTTTGCATGATTTTAGTGTTTTTATTGGTTCTTAAAACATGCACAATATAAACACGTGAAGCGGCCAGAAGTAAAGCACGTGGAGGGCCGGGAGCGGAGGGCGGCTGTCCGGCCGTGCCAGCCTGCAGCTGGGAGGGAACTGGCATACTGGGGACCACCCCTCGCCTGCGGTATGGTCCCAGTCCTACAAAGAGCTCCCTGTGGGTCCAGGGTGCTGTGACCAAGGATGGCCTTATTTGGGGCAGGACCACAGTTTTATTCTGCACATTTATGGTGCTGCACCATGGTATTAAGCCAACGTTTCCATTTGCTAGCAGAGTCAGTCCTCAAAACCCAAGCTTAGCCCAAAAATAATACAAATCCAGCCCCTCTGCTGCTTCCATCCACTCACGCTCTTCTCCTTGGCCTCCTTTTAACCAGTCACAATGTCAGCAAAGCAAAAACCAATGTCCTTCAACATTGAGTGTCCACACAGCTCAGAGGTACCTGCCCTACTGCCTCCCACCCATCCCGATCAGGGATTTCAGAGCTGCCATCCACTCTGGTCAGACTTGGGGGGCTACTCATCCCTTCTGACACGCCAGGGCTGCTCACATGCCCCCTGGACACATGTGGGATGGGAACCAGCGTATTCTCCAGCCCCACGAGCACCAAGACTCATGCTCCAGGTGAGCACGGCCGCTCCGGCCAGGCTGGCTGTATCCGACTCGGCCGGGCGAGAGCTTCACAGAAAGAGCCTTGCGAGGCCACGCTCCCCACAGCTTTGCTCCACAGCAATAATTGCTAAACCAAGCTGATAAACGTCACGTTTCAGGCAGAAGGGCCCGACCTGGCCTGCAGAGCAGCCCACGGGGGTACTGGGCAGTGCTGTCCTCCATCTGGCACCACCGAAAGAGCCCCAGGCCAGGCCCTGCCTGACTCCTGTGGCCCCACAGCTCTCATTTTGGAGCCACAAACACATTGTTTTCCTTTCTATGGCACTGAGATCAGACCTCCAGGCGAACCAGACATGCCTAGGATATTCACTGCGGAGCCAGGAATAATTTCCTACTAATTTCTCCTACTTGTTTTCTATTTTTAAGGAGTAAGGGAAAACCAGAACTGAACAAGTAATCATCAAACAGAGGTGAGAGATGACAAAACCTGGCCATTTTCATACTCCAAGCCAAGGCCGGCTGTGGCAGGAGGAACTCAGCTCCTTGCAGCCCTTTGTACATCTTGTACCCTGCGGAGTGGCCCATTCTGCTGATGCAGCAGAGAGGCACAGTGTCCCAAAGCCCATGGCAGACCAGAGAAGTGATCCACATCTCAAATCTGTATTCTGACAGAAAGCCCAAACCTTCTGCTGGATGCAGCTTTTTGTCAAAAATAACATACTTTATATTCACAAGTCACGCCTCAGATGTCGACCTGCCCAAAGCAGGGTCCTGGTTCACTGCCTGCATCTCCCTCTCAATCTGCCCCTGGGTGTTTTGCTGCAACATGGCACACCCTGTTACAGTAGTATTGATGTCTACAGGAAAAAAAGAGGGGAAAAGAGAGAGAAGGGGAGGAAAAGAGAGAGAAGGGGAGGAGGAAAAAAATGAAAAGGAAAAAAATGAAGAAAAAAAAGAAGAGAAAAAGAAAGCCTATATATTTCTTACTAAGGTTTAAAACCAATCCAGCCTCCCAAAGACGAGGCTGCAAACTCTCTTTGCCCTCCTGCTGCAGGTGGCTCTCATCACCCCAGCTGAACTGGTTTGCCCTGGGCAGCCCAGTGCTGGGAGGGTGCCAGCCGTGCCCCGATGCCCGACTCTGGGCAGCAGGCATCACTTCTCGGGGCTCACCCTGCAGCAGTCGGGGAGGTTAAACCAGCAGCACCCTGCTGACCCTTCCGGGGCTGGGTGCAACTGCTGATGCAGGAGCTGGAGAGCAGGTTGGCCCTGCAGAGTTGCTGTGCTGGGCTGATACTGGTCCCACTAGTTCCTATGGGAAACCCCTGGACCATCTATGGGGACAAGCAGGCTGGTTTTGCAGACTCACTCGGACACCTGTGATGCCGGGATATCCAGGAGGCCCTTCTTTGCCCTTCAGTCCTTCGTTGCCTTTTTCTCCTTTCTCTCCTTCCAGGCCTTGCTCTCCTTTGTCTCCCTGTGGAAAAGAGGAGGGTGGGAGCTTTTCATACCCACGCAACACATGGGTCACTGTACCTGGCTCTTGCGAGGAAAAAACCCACCACATAATTGATATTTCAGGAGGCTGAGAGGAAGAGAGCATGCAAGCAAAAGGATGAATGAGGATGAGTCATAATACACTTGACATTTAACAAAATGAGCAAAACCAGGTTTCTTTTTTTTCGAGCCTCTTGGCTGGCGGAGAAGAAACTCTCCCATTGCACAATGCAATCTGAACCCTTTTGCTTCTCCTGCAGTAAGGCCTGAACTTCCCATGTGAATGAGCCAGGCGGACAAGATCAGGAAGTCACCCAGAAGCCCTGAGCTCGGGATAATGAAAGATTTTTAATAGGATGGGTTTGTCTGGAGCGGTTGCTTGGCTTTTGCTGCCAAGTGGGAACCAGCCCAGGGCTCGAATAAACACTCTGTGAAACAGTGTCATCTTGCCCCTGTGAAGGACTTGTGATCCGAGCAGCGGGAATCATGTCAAATCACCCTTCTTCTAATTGATGGCACAAAATTTTATGGAGACAATCAAAAAAGGCCAGTTCTATACTGACAGCAGCACCTACACTCGTGTGACCAGCTGGCCTCGACAGAGGCATTCTCCACTTGCACCTGCGTTGGCGAGAGCACAGCAACATCTCTTCTTTTAAACATCATTTACACAAATGCTCCTGCACTGAGCAGCAGCTCTTCTGCTGACCAGGGACTGAAAAGATCTGGTTTGGTTCAAGAGCTCTCAGGCACAGTGGCAAGAAAACACAGAAGTCTTCTGGTGCCTTTTGGTCCAGCATTCAGAGATAAGCAGAAGTAAGAGACAGATGGTGAATAGTTTAACCAGAATGAAGCAATAAACTGCATTGTTGTGGGACTGGCTGCTTTTTCTTTCCATGGAACAAAACTGTTGGCTTGTTTGGAGAGGCCGGCTGTGCAGGGACAGAAATCAGGGTCCTGTTCCAAAGGCAAGGTAGCAAAATGACAGCAGTAGATAGCGCAGTGCAGCGCAAAGCTCTGAGCAAGCCCCTGGGGCTGTGCTAAGAGAAAAAGGGATCTGATTTCTTTACTTGCTAACAATGATCTGGTCAGCCATGCCGGGGAGAGGGATGGACACTTCTTGATTTCCCCTGCTAGGCCCAGGAATGCCTGATTAGTTGGGAATTTAATCTGTAAAGACTCAAATGAAACAGACAAATTGTTGGAAGCTAGATTTTGAAGAATTTGACCTATTGGGAGATCTGATTAGATGCCCAAAGTGCGGGTAGAGGAGTGACACAGGAGGCATCCGTTACATGTGCTTGCAGAAAAAAAAATCCTTAGAGGACCCAATAAAACCCTTGGCTTCAACCTGGCCCTGAGAATTGTGGGGACTTTAGCACATGGAGATGTGTCTGAGAGGAGAAACATGCCATGAGAATGAGGTTTACCTTGACACCGTCCGGCCCGAGTGGCCCGCTGTCCCCTTCCAGCCCTGATTCTCCCTGCAAGACAGAAGCAAGTACCATGAGGCTGTGCCTAGACATGCTTTTTTTTCTTCCCCATGCTTTCTGCAGCTGAGTTGGGCTACAGCAACAGGAGTCCAGCCCCGCACCACAGCACGTGTCCTGCCTCATATCCTAATGCTGAACAAGCTCTTCCTGGAGCAAGAATTCAGCCTCTTGCATTATTCTGAGACAGTTCCTCATCCATGGACCCTGCTGTTGGCCTGTGGGAAGACCTCCTTCCCTGCATTGAAAAGGGGACTTAGTCTGTATTCACTCAACCTGGGGCTTCCCCGTCCTGCCCCAACAAGTGACCTTAGTCCTGAGGAGGAACAGGAGCTGCTTCTGGCTTCAGTCTGTGCATTCATCCCATCCCTGGCTCCCTCCCATGCCTGCACAGTGTAGCCAGTGTTTCCCTGCTCAGCACCAGCCTCCTGCTCCAGCATCTCCCTGCCCCGTGCAGACCATACCCTCCCGGTGAACAGGACGGGTCTGTTCCCACACTGCCCCTTTCATACGCGAGGTTGTCACAGCGCTTTGCAAAGCAGCTCTGTAGCATCGGAGAGGCTCGCGTAGGCTGGGGACCTCCAGCTGACAGGCTCTGCCAGGAAGGGGTTTCCACCACTCGCAGAAGAAACAAGGGCCATAAAGGTTACGGGATGCCCAGAGCAGGGTCTGTCTGCTCAGGTTGTGGGTGAACAGGGAACAGAGCCTCTGGGGAACTGATAAGTCATGGAATCCTACCAGAGGGTGATCCTACTCACCCTTTGGCCAATGAGGCCTTGCTCTCCAGGGACTCCCAACTGGCCAGGATCACCCTAAACAGAAGGAACCACAGACATGAAGACAAGCTGTTTACTGATGGCAGGTAAACATGAAGCACTTCCCATTTCACCCCTCATTTTGACTTTTTCTTTCCTTCTCCCACACAAACACCTTCACTTCAGCTTGAAAGGGCGTCCACAGGACAGGGTGGCATCACCAGCACCTCTGCTCACACAGGGCCAGCACACACCTCGCAGGGTCTGTTGCAATAATCATAGACTACCAGGTTGGAGGGCACTTTAAGGATCATCTGATCCAACCTTTCTCAGCAAAAGCAGTCTGGACAAGTTAGCCCAGCACCCTGTCAGAGAAATCTTAAGTGTCCAATGTTGGGGACTTCACCACTTCCCTGGACAGATTGCTTCAGGTGCTGACTGTCCTAGTTGTGAACATTTTTTTCTCATGTCTCTAATCGGAATCTTGTCAGGAGTAACTTGTAGCCATTACCCCTCATTTTTTCCATGTGATTCCTTGTAGAAATGGAGTCTCCACTTTCTTTGTAGCCGCCCTTTAAGTACTGGCAGGATATTTAAATAATGCTCAACAGGCCAGAGATTGAGGAGTGGTTTGTACTGCCTTCAGCTGCAGATCCAAACAATATTCCCTTGGCAGAGCCCTGGAGAGAAGGGCAGCAATGCTGGGTGCAAAGTGGCCGTGCAGCAGACACAACGGGAGCGAGGGAGAAGAAAGCTGACAGCTCTTTGAGCCTCAGCATGACTGATAAGGGTGGAGAAGAACATGAAGCTCTAAAGGCACCAGAACAAGATGGAGCTGGCAAACAAATGGATCTTGGTGACAGGCCACGAGGTTGTAATTTAGCACTGGGGGTACAATGGCCATAGAGCAGCTACCCCCATGTGTGTCCATCCAAGCCAACCACTTTGCAAGGAAGGAAATGCAGAGGAAAAGGGCCTGACCGATCCACAAATTTGTCCTGCAGAAAACTGGTCTGGAAGTGGTGGCTTCCCAGAACAATCCTAGCCTGCCCTAGCACCTCCCAGCTTAGGAGGAGTGGCACGGGACTCTCACTGCCTGACTCCCCAGCAAGGACGTGCTGCACTAGCAGTGGGCACAGGAGCGTTTGTGCAAATCATCGTGTCCTGTTCCCAACAAGGGCAGCAGGAGCATGCGAGCTGAAACACTTGTGCTGTATCAGGATGCCAAAGACACGGTAGCTCCAGTGAAGTGTCAGAAGATTTGCCAAGGAAAACATGGCAAAGGATGGGGCTGGGGGTGGGGAATGAGGAACACCAAGGAGGAAACTGCATTTAATCCCCACACAGAGTCTGTTCAAAAGCTCTGCACACAGGAGAGAACCTTCAAACAAGTGGAAAAGGGGTTAGGATAAAATAAAACCCCCTCTGAGCTGCTCAGCGCAGGGATCTTATTCAAACAAAGCGATGGTTTTTATAGTCCTTTCTATGTGGACAAGAAGGTGCATTCATGGCTCTGGAGGAGGGTACCCTTCCCCCATAACCATTAGAGGAGCTCAGTCCCCACAGAGCTGAGGCTTGGAAACTGTAGCAGGACCTTATCTGAGAGTATTTTAAGTCTGGGACCTTCCAAAGACTCTTCTTGTTTCAAATTAGAAGCTGCCTGGATCTCTGGGTCTCAGAGTCCCCTCTCCAATCAGATTTTGGATCTGCAAAGTCGTCAAGCTTCATTTCCAAGACCCTTCACGGTTCTTGAGGTACAAGATCTGTGGGAGGGTGCTTCTCCTCAGCACCAACAGCCTCTCCAAGGGCTTGAATTTAACCCAATTTTATTTTTCAACTTTATCTTTTGTTGAATATGCTTTGTCTGCTTTGTCTGCAATGTTACCCAGTCCCATGGGAATAGAAGTTGCAGTTATCTCCCTGGCGTGACAGAGAATTGGCACGAAGGGATCTTCTTACCTTCATGCCAGGTTCACCTGCAAGGCCAGGTTGTCCTACTGAGCCAGGCGGTCCCTGGGAACAGGAAAGAAAGAAAGAAAGAAAAAAAAAAAAATAATGAAAAAACCCATTGTAACCAAGTAGGAAGCAAGATCAAAGACATAATTCCTTTAGCAGAGCCCTCCTGGGACATCAGAGCCCTGGTTGCGATGTAATTACCTCCCTGGAGCTGGCTCAGGGTATGCAGCATCAAAGAAGCCCAGTACCCCCTCATGCCTGGTTCCTGGGAGGGCTCTGCTCGTCTCTCACGCCTCCCCTCTCCCCAGCCCCGCGGCGGCCCCCCAGCCTCCTCTGCCAAGCAGTTCTCTCTAGCTCCTTCCAACCTCTCTGCTTTCTAAAGCTGGTAACCATGCCAGGGAGCAGCACTGGGACCAGTTGGGAAAGAAGATAAAAGGTCCAGACTTCGATGTGAAATCCCTTCACAAGGGTCCAGCAGGGTGGCTGATACAGAGGATAACAGAAATGCTCCACTGTGCTTTTCCTCCCTGCAACCCCACCTCTCCATCACCACTGGTGCCAGCACATTCATGGTGTCGCTGGTCCTGTTTGGGTCAGGGTGAAACGTTAACACAGCCCCAGGGTTTGCAGGCCCATTGGACTGTCCTGCCTTTGCAGCAGCAGCAACTGCTCCATATGACCCTGCTTCAAGTTAAACCATTAGCCCCATGCTCCTGGAGAGGCAGAGGCTGCAACGGAGCTGCCAGCTTCAGGACAGCCAAAGGGAGCCAAGAACAGCAAGGTTACACCAAACCTTTCAGCACAGACTTTGGCCAGATTAACCTTGACATTCATCACCTGCTTTCTCCGGCTGCTACGGGCCAGCAAACACCCTAATGCCAACAACTGGGCTTGGACCAGAAATCCACAGCCCAGGGCTGTCACCAGGCTCTATCAGCTGAAGGAAAGTGGCTGGTAGATGAGATCACGTGTCCCTATCTATCTGAGCATGGACCCTGGTAGAGGGGTTTGGCATCCCTCAGAGAGCTAAAAATGAGTGAGGTATTGGAAGACTACAGAAAATAAGATAGAAAAATGGCAGATGAGAGAATGACCTTGCAAACTGTTCTCATTCAGCGTCCAGCTGCCATGAGTGGCCTTGCGGTAGAGGGGTCACCTTCAATTGCTATCTTTAGTATCAAGATCAATTGGGAGCTTTAACCTTTGTACATTTTCTACTACCTCACAGCGTGGGGAATAAGAATCTGTAAAACAAGCCCAAGGATGGGACAACGAAGCTTGTCTTTAAAGGATTTGAGTGGTTTATTTACTTACGATATTTGCTTTCCGGCACAACAATCTCCCTTCTCTTTACAGTTGGGAATAAAGGAAAAAAGAGCACATAGTCCAGGGAGCACTCTGCTGCCCAGGGAATAAAGCCAGCTCCTGGCTCGCTGAACTGGATTCAAGCAGAGGAGGGAGCAGGGGATGTGTTGGGTTTACGAACAAACGGGCAAGTCACGCAATGAGAAAACTCAAGCTCCAATGTAAGCAAAAATCCCGCTTTGGTTTCTCCAGAGGTGCCAGTGCTGAGAAAGGCTCCTGGAAGAGGTACAGATTTGAATGAAGCTCTGTACTTTCTTGGTTGGCAACATCCAGAGTGGCTCGGTAGCAGTCTTCCAGCTCCCCAGTGTGGTTTACCACGCTAAGAGCTTGCTCCATCCCGGCCAGTGGCCACGAGAATGGAAACTTTCGTGACTCATACACTTTGCAGTAGACTGCATTAAAAGCCACCTTTGCTGCTGTTTTCACAACAGAGTGAAACATCATGTCTATATTACTGCTCAGGACCTATGGAAAGGAGCTACCCAAGGAACTGGCACATCTGGTATAAACAGCCAAGACTATAATACTTCAAGGGGAGCGAAATGAAGCCAAGACTGCAGATGAGTTTGGGGGAAACCATGGAGGCACCTCCTGCACTCCCGCCGGGGCACTGCTTGGCAGCTGCTGCTGCTTTGGTTATGGTGTGTTTGTGCCACTGCTTCATGGCAACGGCAGCCCCAAAGCACCGTCAGCAGCAAAGGCATTTCTCTGAGCTTCCTCCCTGGCTGCAGCAGCTGGTGGTGGCACTGCCATAGCAATCCGGGCGGGCTGACAGAACTGCACCTCATCAGCCACGGCACCAGTGAGTTGCAAAGGAAAGCCCACTTTCTGGTTTGAAATGTTATTGGATTTGGTCCCTGACTCTGCACCCTGGTGCAAAAAGGTGGTCCCTGGTGTAGTCACGGAGCCATGACTGGGACATGTTTGTCAGTGTGGTCAGCTTTGAAAAGTTTCTCTTGTTGTGAAGAGGGGTCTGCACAGCTACCAACTGGGGGTCTATGGCCTATGATGGAAACGATGCTTGAATTTCTGACTTTCGCTGTTTGCTTTGGAAGCTGACTTTCAGAGTTGAGGGGAATCCTTCCTGCTGGTGTCCCCACGTGTGGAAGGATGTGCCTCTGCACATTTACTCCTTCCTCAGCCCTGTCGCTCTTGGTGCAAGGGGAAGATAAAGAGGAGCAAAGATCAGACCTACCTTATGCCCGATTTCTCCCAAAGGCCCAGGTGGTCCCCGTGGTCCTTGTGGACCCTGAAAAACAGAGACACGAGGTTCTTTTTAAACAACTGTTTTCGTTTCTGAAGGGCCATCGCTTTCGTGGTCTGTGAGATAAAACGCCAGTTCCCTCCCACAACACAGCAGAGCAAGAGATGGCCAGTGATGTGGAGAGACCAGCAATGGGTGTGCGGGGGCACCTTAACAGAAACAGCTCAGAAGGCCCTTCATCTTTCTGGCTCACATCCTACAACAACTTCAGTTCACAACCTAAAAATGCCTGGTTTACCCTCTCCCTTCATGGTCCAGGTCAGTCCCCAGAGACAGAGAGAGCAGGAGATGCCCCCTCTTCCCACTTTGCTGGTCCTGTTGGACCTCCTTGAGGACTGTGTCTTCACCTGTCACCTCTCAGTGCTTCCCACAAAGTTGTGGACTCACTTCTGACACCATCAGCCTCCTTCCTGGTTCCCCTTCGGCTCTACCTACCAGCCCATTCCAACTCCTCCTGTTACATCTGACCCTATCCCAGACCCAACCTTGCCATTCTTTTTTCCCTTTCCTTCCAAAATCCAGCCCAGGCTGTATCCTAAACTCTCCCCAGTTGACCCACAGCCCCCTTTTGCTTTCCAGGGGTATGACCTTGTCTTTCCTCATGTCTCCTAGGATTGTAGCCAAGTTTTTCATATCTCTGACCACACTGGAGTTGGCAAGGACAGAGAAGATGGGAATGGAAATAAGTGGTGGGGAAAAGACAGACAGAGAAAGAAATTAACTGTTTGTGTACGTGCAAGGAAAGACAGGTACAGAAAGAGTGATAAGACACTTGCCGGGTCGCCTGGGGCCCCTTTTGCTCCTGGAGGTCCAGAAGGTCCTTGGATACCCTAGAAAAATTAAAACAGCAAGGTCAGCTCCAACCCCATAGCAACCCTTCCTGCCTCTTGGCAGCAACGTGCATCTAAGAAATGCTCCAGTGAAAGAAGTGGAGAGGTGGCCCCAGAAGTGAGAGACACTGTCCTTATTCTTCCTCCTGCACCAGGACTCAAAACTTACAGACTTGAGTGAAACCGAGGTTACGAAAGGAAGCAGAAGGGATGGACACTTACTGGGAAGCCACGTGCTCCTGTCTCCCCAGTCTCACCCATCTTCCCCTGTGGACACAGAGTTACAGCAGTTAGCAGCTGGGCACGTGCTGAGGCAGCCGCGGTGCTTTGGCTGGGAGAAGCTGCAGTTCCCTGGGCACTGTGTCTGTGGCAGGGATGGACACGGCGCCAGGTTTGGCTCTCACAGAGGACATACCTGCAGCCCATCTGGCCCCAGCTTGCCTGGCTCCCCTGGTCGGCCCTGCAAAGCAAAAAGGCAGACACACGTTGGCAGGAGCACAAACTATTGGCGATGCTCTTCTGCCCCAAACCATCTGCTCTTGCATTTTTGTGCATCAAACATCCCCTCTGGTTTCCTGCAGCTTTTGAGAGGCCAAACACCCAGCACCCTGCCCTGAGGAACTTCCCAGTGAGCAGAGAGTGTGGGCAATGGGCTGCATGACCTAAGGTTTCTGGAGCAAACTCTGCTTTGGAGGAAGCTGGGATTCTGAGGTGACAGGGCATGAACTAAGGGAGATTCCAAATTGCATTCAGCAATTCACGTGTGCCGCGCAGGGGATGGAGGCTGCCATGTTCACCAGTAGCACAAGGTCCAGCCCTGCCACAATGCTTTTACATCAGGCTCCTAAAAACTCTCCCATGCACCCATCTTGAAGCCTACCACAGAGCAGGCTCACCCTGGTTGAGGGTCTCCTTGAACATGGTATCTACCAGGCTCTCTTTGCACCAGGTGTCTCTTCCCCTGCATCTTTTCCTGCCCTGATCTAATTAACCTGAACTACATCAGAGCAAATACATATTCCCTTAGGTCATGTTTTACCAGTCATGTTAAATTGCTCTAATTTTAGTGCTATGTTCCGATGTATCAGTCAGATGCGCTCATTGCCAGTCAAAGCTACTCTCATTCCTGTCAGGGAGTTTGTTCAGCAGATGTCCTTTTGTGTTTGTGGACTGCGTCTGTATTCATGGTCTTAGACCCTAGCAGCAAAGGCCCTGATGTTCATGTTGGACAGATTTTACTGCAGTTGCACAAAAGACTCATCCCTGCTGGTTGATCCTCATGGAGCAGTTGAACGTCCCCTGTTCCTGCAGGAGGATGTGACCTTGATCCTGCCCAGAGCATTTCAGAAGAGACCTAAGAGCAGCCTTGGTCAACTCAACCACCCACTGGCACTCACCTTGACACCTCGTGACCCCGGCTCGCCTACTGGTCCATCAGGCCCTCTGGCACCCTGGAACAAGACAAAAGAGAAGCAAAAATAAGAACACAGTGTATGTCTCACTGGAAAATACAGCAGTCCCTCTGCTTTGGCCACCATGAAAGTCCATGAGATCAGTCCTGGTTAAGCTAACCTATACCTAGTTGAGCTGAACACAGCAGCTTGGAACCTAGAAAGGAGCCTTTCTGTGTTTTGTTGGTTCATTTCTCACCGTTACCAGCACACAGCACCAAGGTACTTTTTATTCCTTTTTAAACCAACTACCAACCACAAAACAAAGCCAGAGGAGAAAAGCAGGCCAGGAACAGCCTTAATTTCAGGCAACGATTACATGATAGCAGTTTTGCTATGCACAGACTTGCAGTTCTGGCCTCATTGAGAGCAAACCTCTCCCTTCTTAGACACCCCACCTTTCCAACTGCCCCTGCCCATAACTCTGGAAAGGCTGAAGGATCTGGGGCTGTTTAGCCTTGAGAAAAGAAGGCTGAGGGGAGACCTTATTGCTCTCTACAACTACCTGAAGGGAAGCTGTAGCAAGGTGGGACTTGGTCTGTTCTCCCTGGTGACAAGGGACAGAACAAGAGGAAATGGCCTGAAGTTGAACCAGGGGAGGTTCAGGCTGGATATTAGGAAGCATTTCTTTACAGAAAGGGTTGTCAGGCATTGGAATGCCCTGCCCAGGGAGCTGGTGGAGTCACCATCCCTGGAGGTGTTTAAGAGCCAGGTAGATGTTGGGCTTAGGGACATGGTTTAGGGGGTTTTGATATGGCTGGGAGTAAGGTTGGACTCGATGATCTTGAAGGTCTCTTCCAGCCAAAACTATTCTGTGATTCTATAATATTTGTGAAGACAGATGCCATGGCAGAGTTCCCTGCTGGTTACAACAGCCACAGGCCTCAGCTGTATTTTCCTTGCACAACAAGCAGACGTGCTCGGGGCAAGGCTAAGCAACGCTGTTGGTGAAAGGAAACAGTGGGAGACTTTTCTGAATTGCAGTAGCTACCCTTTGGTGGGTACAGCCTCAGCAGAGCCCACAGGGTTTCAGGCACAGGCACCAGCCCACATCTGGAGCTGGAAACCAGAGCAGAGAGCACACCACAACCCTGCTACAGATGTACGGGAGCCCTCAGAAACTTCCAGCTCTGTGGAGGCAGGTACACCAGACACAAACAGAAGCCTGAAGTGACTGAAACTGGGCTTGGTGCTAGTTAATTATTCAGACCTTAGCTGGGATCACTCAGCACTAATACCAGGCTCCATTCTGTTAAGCATGGCTTGAGCACCATGTAAGCACCACTCCCTGTCCCAAACATCAAGACAAGAGACCTTTCAAAAAATCCAAAGACTAGCTAATACATGGTGTTTGCTTTCAACCAGAGAAAACTGTACCAAGGTTAATTGAGCAACTTCTTTGTAAGACCTGATCAACAGGAAGAAAAATATCTACTCAAATTTGCCAGGCCATCAAACACCACTTTCTCAGCTGGAAAGGGAGGTGTTGCTCTGCAGTTCCTTTCCACTAAGACACAGAGGAGGGTGAAATAATATACAAGTAATTTTACGGGCACTTGCAGACCCTTGGTGATACAAAAGCAGATAGTGGTCCAGCCTGGCCTGACTCCCAACCATCCCTTCAACAGTTCTGCCCTCCTGAAACCAGCAAGGCAATCCACCACGGGCGGTACCAAGCACACAGCTAGTGAAACAGATGGTACGCTTTGGAGGAGGTCTCTTTCCACTGGATCTGTAGATGCCTTTCACCACCAGCCCTCCCTGCACCACAGTGAACAACAGCTCTGACCAGCAGGCAGCAACTGTACCACCTGCCACACCTCTGACCAGCCCTGACCTCTGCCATCTTACCACCCCGGCCTGATCTTTGGCAAAACACAAGGTTCTTTGCAGCCCACTGCAGAACAGCAGCCCACAGGCAAAAGGGGGTTGACAGTCTATATGTGTACGGCTTATCCAGTACAGCAGGGACAGAGTAAAACCTGCTTACGAGTCTCTCCAGCCAGGTTAGCTAAGTCCCACGTGCTTTCTCAGAATACCCAGCTCATCTGAAGGAGGTGAAGAACAACATCCAAGGCATGTAGCGTATGACGACCCAGGGGAAGCAAGAACCATTTAAACCCACTAGGCAAATGACTTGGTTTGTGTTATTGATGCTGACTGCACCCCAGCTATTAAGACACCACCACTCCCCCCTGCCATAGAGAGGCCTTCCTGCTGCCCTTCACAGTAAAGACAGCACATGATTTAGGGGTGGACAGGAGGATGGATCTTTCCAGCAATCTTATTTTAAGATTGGCAAGAAAGATTGCAATGGTTCATGAATAGAGTTGCAGGCTACAAAACCAAGCATGTTGAATTGTTATATGCTTTTTTTTTAATCCATTATACTTCAAGAACCAAAAGCAGTCCACCAGCAGAAAATCTTTGGCTTTGACATGCCCTGTGGCTGTAAATCACATTTAACACCCATGTTCGGACCCAGTTCAGGCCTGGAGAGCTAGCCAGATCACCCTGTAATTTCAGGACAAGGCATAACTTTCAAAGAGCAAAGAATGGAATGAGGAAAATCTGTGTGATCTTCTTAACAATCACAGAGTCATCTTCAGCACCGTGTATTTGAGGATGGAGCAGAGGGGACCAGAGCAGCCCATCAGGGAAGGATTCCACCCGTGAGCTATGACACTCCCAGTTGTTCCACTGACTCTATCCACAGATAAAGACACGCCACTGAGACGCAGATCTGGCTACGGAGAAGATAATCAACCTTTGGCCCCTGCTTTAGGGAACACTGTCACAAACCTGACCAGAGACAGATGTGAAATCCTCTCTCTGGACAGCAGCCCCTAAGCTGTTGAAGCAATTGGATGCATTCAGACTGAGCAGCGCAGAGCTGCGAGAGAGATCCCTTGCTAGCAGCCGGGGCCAAGCATCACGCACAGACACTGAAGCAGAACAGGCAGAGCAGCAGGCAGCCAGATCAGGGTTAGATGCATCCCCTCAGCTCTGCCACTGGCTGCACTGGTCCCAGAGCTGGTGGGCTGAGCACTGCTCAGACTCCAGTAGAGCGGAGAAGGGGAATAGGGCAACACTACACTGAACAGCTCCTCAAAAGCACCATCATCATGTAAAGGACCCTTCCAAATCCTGCCAAGACAAAAGCTTATGACAGCATCAGGCACACTGCTCTCTACCTCCCCACACACAGACAGGCTGCTCGGCCCCGCATCCAGCTCCCTGGGAAGCACTGCCCACCAGGAACCCAGCAGGCACTGCTGCTGCAGGACCAAGCTGTTCCCAAAGACTTACAAAGAATCTCACTCTGCAACAAGCCTCAGCTGCACCCTGAATCATTTAATAAGAGGTGATGATTTTTGAAGCATTTATATCAGTGAATCAAACTTGTGTGTTTTTTGGTTTTGTTCCAGTTCAGGTTCAGCAGTTCTCAGCTGATCTGGTTAAGACTAGTAGTGGTCTAAACTCACTCATGTTGGAAGATACAACATTTTCAAACAAAAAGGACTGTGTACCGAAGGCAGGAAGCTACAGCCAGAGCAAAAACATTACTCTAGTCTCCTGTGTCCAGGACAGCTTGTGGTCCTAGGCAGGCCCTGCAGCCTAAGGACTGAGGAGCTGGAGAACTGCATTGGGAATGTGAGGGGCATGACAAGGCATGAGGGGTCTCAAGGTTCTCTGGATCTGCTTCCTTCTTAAATCTGTGCTCACTGGCAGGACACCGGGGTACGAGTACATGTTTCTGCTGCCCTAACCAGGGAGCTACCATCAGGATGATGGGACCCCAGAAGCTGGCAGCAAGAACATACTGTAACTCACCAAAAGTGAACAGGAAACCCTGTCCCACCAGAAGCAACTTAGTCAGGGCTCGTTTTCAGAACAAAAGCTCTCAAAAAGGTTTTCCAAAGCCACCCAGCCCAACCCACCACCACGGAGCGGGAAGAGGCGCTCCAGCTGCACATGCTCACACCACACTTGGTGGGGGAGAGACCACAATACAACAGCCCCTGTGCTGAACGACTTCCTGCTGGGGAATGTCAGGTTTTAGTCAAGGAGCTCTTTTAAACTGGCAACTTGAAATATTTCTGGCTTAGAAAAAAACCAGGAGAGATCAAAGAAACAAGCAGCAAACTCCAAATGTGTTTCTTTGACTCACTGGCTCGCCTTCTCGGGGAAAAGTCGGTAGCAGGTTTTGTAGCAATTTGTTTCTACATTGACATTGATGATCTGGTTTGACTGAGGATATCCCAACACCCCCCTCTCCGAAGATGGGCACAGCTATATCAGTTTAAAAGATGCTTATATTTACGAGAGTAGAGCTTAACAATATGAACAGCCCCTGCAGGAACTGTACCTGCTCAGGTACATGCCCTCTGTGAGTAGAGGGGGATTTGTGTAGCCAAGCTGCAGGGTACTGCAGCAACCAGGACATGTTAGGAATGGGAGATGGCTCAACCCTCAGCTTCCCCACCATCCTGCTAGTGCCACTTGTTCAGGGTGGTGGACTTGGCTTCAAAGGCACTCGGTGCCCAGTTTCCAACTCTGTGTCTCTACTGGAATCACAAGCACTGTGACCAGATGCAGGGCTGAGTTTCTGGTAGGGCTAGTAATTAGAAAGTGAATGCAGGCCAGTTAACTTATCTGAGGAAATTTTAGCTTCCAGCTGCCACTTACAGGTTACAATCCCAACAATCAACTGGCCTAGACTTAAGTTTACTGTACTCTACATCTACACTGGTTTAACACAAAAAAAAAACCCCAGAGATCTGGAGAGGATAGAAAAAGTGGATTCAAGCCATGAACATCAGAAGACCTAAAAAAATTAAAAAAAAAAAAAATCTAAACAGAGCTAGTCTTGCAGCAATAAAAGCCAGGATGGCCACAATACAAAAGTTGTTTTCCAAAAGCAGCCACAAAACCAAACACTACATCCAGATTGTCAACAAGCTTTACTTAAAGAGCTCCTGTTCCTTTCCCTGACTTTATTTATCTTATTCTTTTTCAAATATCCACGACCATGTATTGGTTCCTTAGTTTTACTCCTTTAGGGATCTTCTGGAGCTGTACAGTAAAACCATGCATTAATTATAAGCTAGAAATAAGTCCTAATAAAAGTCACAAAACAAGTTCTCTCTTCTACAGCTCCCAAGTAACACGTTGCACGTCCGGCACAGCCCTCAATGCAAAATATCTCTCCTTACCCACACTCCCCCTTCCCGAGCAAGGCACAGGCAGGTCTCTGCGGAGCCAGCCTCCCACAGCCTGCCCACGGCCAGCCCAGCATCGCACGGCTGCTGTGCTGGAAGGAGCCAGTTTCCACAGGCCTTCTCCTTAGCACAGCCAGCTGCCCAAGGGCTCTGGCCTTGAGCACCGAGGCAGCCTGGCAAGCTTCGAGCTGCCGAAGGCTCGCTTCGGAAAGAGCAGGGACACCAGGGACACTCCCCACCGGAGGGGAAACCACAGCTCAGGCAAGTCCAGGCAGCACCACTGAGGGTGCTCGTCCACCTTAAATTGAGCATCTGTTTGCAATAAAAGCTTGAGGGACTCGGAAGAACCGCGGGGCTGATGAGGGCTTGCTCTTCACCTATGCCTGCACTGTATGAAGCACAGTATCACCTTTCAGGCATTAATCTAGGGCACCAGCCCTGCTCCATCCTACGTAACTAAGCGGCATTCGGTAGAGATGACCAGCCAAAGCTACCAGCTTCATAGGCCCTTCCATGCTTCCATGGGACTAAAGCCACATGCACCTCTCAGAGTAGCCATTTCTCAGGAAGTGCAAGAGACAAAGATGCCTGAAAAAACCCTCCTGCAGGTCAGCAAAGATCCTTCAGGAACAATGTGCACGATGCTCAATTTCAGTCCCAACGGACTTAGACTCGAACCAAACAGCAGACTGTTTCCTGCTCTTTTAGAAAAGTAGAGCTGCTTCTCATCTTGGAAGGCAGTGGAGCACACACATAGCAGGGGGAGCATCTCCACAGATACCCAACATATGTCACATCCTTGGTAAAGGGCCCACTCCTCTTTGCCTTGCCCACTCCAGCTGTCCCACTGAAGGCAGGCCGTAACTCGTTTGAGGGAAATCCAGAGCAGACTGCTTTAGGAAACCACCAACAGCACCTAACTCCTCATCATGTCAAACTGCTCCTACCAGCAAACTCCCCAGCAGTTCCTTTGCACCTCACCGATTAACTGTTCTTATGAGTAAGATACACAAAATTCAGCCCTCAAACCCTAACAGGACGGTGTGGAATGAATCCATGATATCCCCAGGGGATGAGACAGCCTGGGCTGCACACTGCGAGACAGCGCAAGGATACAGTGGAGCTCTTCCAAAAGGCACGTGCAAGGAGAACAAAATGGAACTAGTACTAGAGAATACTTGGGGTATGGCAGCAGCAGGTGCCAGCTCTGAGAAGGAGCGTGCGGACCTCAGCTCCTATTCACAGAGCCAGAATCCAGCGCCCATGGTACGCGGTGGTACAGGTGGCTTTTGGCTCTTTTGACAGATGTCTCTTCACAATACAGATCAGCCAACTGCTCTTCGGGAAAAGCTACAAAGCACGTTTCACCGGCAGTCCACAGGCTGCATGAAGTGCAGCGTGTGCATGCACGGGCACACACCGAGGTCACGCACAAACGCCAAGGACTCTCCTCTAGACAACTTCAAGGAGGCCAAGAAGGTTTTTCTCTTGCTTGTGAAGGGAAGAATATTGTGTACCTTGGTATTAAACAGCCATCTCAGGGAAACTCTGACCTGAACTGGAGTTCCGAGAACAGGATTTCATGCTGGGGACAGGCCATCTGGGCACGGTGTCATTTATTTCCCCTGAAGTTTTACGCACGCTCATCACTCCAAGATATAAATTTTGAAGCACTACTGTTTTGAGACAAATCCATGCATTTTGCAGTCATTATAAGCATTTCTTATTTATTAGTGAGAGTCTTCGCATGGGGGGAGGGATTAAGCTGGCTATTTATGGGGAGAGAGATCTACACAAAAGCAGGGTGATTTGCCCAGGGTTACAAATGAATCAGTGGCAGGGACAGAATCAGGTGCCCTGACTCAGAGGCACCTGCTGTCAGCACAAGGCAATGCCATCCAGCTCCTGCTCTCCCTGCAGACGGGGTTAAGTCATCTTCCTCTCCTCATGACACCAGTCAATTCCCAGTGAGTGACTGTCTGTCAGGAATTCTCCACACCACCAAGAAGAACGATGGATTTTACAGGTAGAAGCCATTATATCCCAGACAAGACATCCCCAAGGGAAGGGGGTCTGAGGCACACAGAGAAGGAACATGGAGGAAAGCACATCCAGGCCTGTGCGAAACAGACCCCGTCTGAATGGTCACCTCGCAAGAAACATCTTGCATCCTCCATCTTTCAGACCACTCTACCCTTTCCCACATGTTCACAGAACACTCCCTGGCAGGACTGAGAGCAATTGCTTGCACAGAAGAAGGGGTCTTTCTGTATCGTTAGCTGCCAGAAATATAGGTTAGCAGTTGGAAACATGGAGGAAGAGGCAGCATTCTATGCCTCCTGTCATCCATCTGTAATGACTCCACACAACACAGTGGGCAAAATCCCAGCTGGGTACATACCACACAAGCAAAAAGAGTGTGTTTCAGAAGAGAGACCCAGGCTTTAGCAAGGATCCGCAGCACAGTAAACATCCCAACTAAAAGACAGACTACATGTATTAGTTGCTCTGCACCACTCTACGGTTATACCAGGTCTCCCAAAGCAGTATTGTTAGTACAGACAGGACCTCAGGCAACAAAGTTAAAAAGCACACTGGCCACACCACACACCACTCACCTTGCTGCCTATATCTTCACGCTTGTTCCCAGGCTTGCTTCTCCTCAGCTTAATAGAAGGGGAGCGAAGCAGATTTTTGATCCGGCTTGTTATTGTAGACCCTTCGACCGACATCATCTCCAGGGGCCAAGAGGGTATTCACCCCACACACAAGCTGTGCCTGGGGAAGGAGCCCAGGTCTGAGGCAGAAATACCGATGTGCTCAGCTTTGCTTACAGTCATTCACATATCTCTCAGCGATTCTGGTCGGGAACTCCACTCCTGTTACACTGCAAAGCTATTCACAGAGGCTGGCAGACTTTCCTTTTGCAGATTCCAGAGGATCAGATCAGCAGTAATCTAAACTGAAAGATGCGCCCGCGGGTCAGTACAACATTCGCAATAAATTCTAGCCTCATTCTTTGCAAGAAACACCAAATATAAGAGTTTATGATAAGGACGGGTGCAGTAGGGCTTATTCTCAGAGGCTTCCGCAAAAATTATCATCCTTTTAGTACCAATTAGCACATCTAAACCAATTCCCAGATCGAAAATTTAGATGTTTTACACTTCGGCATCATCTTATGGCAAAGAGAAAAATTCCCACCATGGGAGTCCACTAACAGGGTCCATCCGGCCCCCTGCTTTTGCTCCATGCACATCCACACCACCTTAGGCTTCGCGGTCTGGAAGGCGCAGCGCTGCGCTCGATTGTATTAAACGCCGAGCCGCAGAAGCACGCCGAGAATAAACACGAGGGAGTTTTTAACTCTCACAAATTTAGCTCTGCTACACGCGTACAGAGGGGGTGATATCTGATAATAAAGGCATAGGATATTTCACATCCCCGCACCCCCGGTTTGTAAAGGGGACCAGCGAGGAACTGTAACTGCTGCCAGCGATTACAGACCCCCGGCCAAAAACTTCCCCTTTCCCGAAGCCCCAGCGGTGGCCGGGGGGAAAGGGGGATCCAGTCAAAGCCTGCGGTAAATTATCCTCCCGGCTTCCGTGCAAAATGGGGGCGGGGGAAAGAGAGAGCGAGAAAAAGAGAAGGGGAGAAAGAGGAGAGGAGAGGAAGAGAAACGTCCAAGTCAGCACAACCGCCAGCCCCTCTCCCTGCGGCGGCAGAGCGGTGGGCTGAGGGGACGAGCCTCCCCCCCGCCCTGCGCCAGCCCACCCCGCTGCGTTAAACCTCTCCTACCTGGAGCGGAGGAGCGGCGAGGCCGGCGACCGCGGTGCCCCGCAGCGCCTGCCCATGCAGCCGGCCTCCCCCGAGGAGGGGCCGCGGCGCGGGCCGCCCCCGCGGGCGGGGCGGGGGCCGTTCCCTCGGCGGCGGCGGCAGAGGCGGCGGCGGCGGCAGCAGAGGCGAGGGGGCGGCTCCGCAGCCGTAGGTCTCGGCCAGCCGCGGGGCGACCGAAGCCGCCAGCCGCGGGAGCCCAGGGCCGAGCGCCCCCCAGCCGCTCCCCCCCGGCG
>WTSP01019351.1:0-18744 GCA_025331215.1 Actenoides lindsayi | reverse complement strand
GAGCCGGTGGCGGCCATGGGCAGGTTTGCGGTGTCCTTGTACAGGTCCTCCATGTTCCCAGACTTCTTGGGCTCTGCTGGCCTCTGGGTGCCTCTCCTGAGCAGGGTTGGATAAGAACAAGTTTTACTTATGTGAATTTTTTAATTTATTTTTTTAAAATTGAAATTAATTTCTTTTCCTTTTGTATTTTTAATGGAAAATTTATTTCAAGGTCCAAAGTGCTCAGTATTTATTGTGCTGCTTAAATGCTTTAAAAGTAAATAGAGCGATTCTGTGGTTTGATGGTGGGTTTTTAAGGAGAGCCAAACCACGGAGCGAGCAGGAGGTGGCAGGGACAGAGCTGGCACTGGCTCAGGATGTGCTGCTTTGGGAGCTTCCTGCCTGGCTGTGAAGGGGTTATTTACCTCGGTTGAGTTTCTCCTCCCATTGTTCAACAGCAGTGTCAAAGAAAAGCTTGAGAGGCTGAGGAGGTGGACAAATGGGTTTTACTCACATGGTGTCAATAAACCCAAGCCTGAGAGGACAGGATGGTATCTGCTGGTCCAAATGCTTTGCGGGACGGGGTGACCATGCGCTCAGATCAATTCCCTCAGCCCAGTGTTTGTTTAGTACGCGAGTTAATGTAAAACACTGCTCACGATCTCATAGTCTTACCTTTTCCTTCTCTGCCTCGGTCACTTTAAGCAATTAACTTTCTAAATGTTTGTCTGGGCCTTTGTAGGCAGAGTTTGAGTTGCCATTGCAGTGATGTGGGACAGAAATCCCGCGTAAAAATAAACTAGTTGAAAAATAAAAATCTTTCGCTGTTTCCTAATGCATGAAAATTTAAGGCAAAGTTGTGAGTAAAAGGATATATTATTCCACACCAAAACCTGCATAGTATCCTGTATTCTCTTGGTTTACTAAAAAAAAAGTGACCAAGTCCGAGCTCAGCAGTGTTGTTGGTAGTTAATGAGGGTGGAGAATGTCCTCCCATTAAAAAGCTTTGGTGCCTGCAGGAAGGCGACTGCGCTTTCAATGGGCTTTTCCTGCCAGCTGCTTTTAAGTGAGGTTGTAAGAGATGTAATCTGCTGTGATTTCCATCCTTCCCCAGACCCTCCATGTCTGCGGGAGCTTGGCGACAGTGACGTTTGGTTTGCTTTTCCCACAAGCTCTTCTTTTGTTCCCTGTTAACCTTCCCAAGCAATCCTTCCCAGAGAGGCTGTTCTCTTCTCCTGCCAGCGCCAATCTCCAAATCCCGGGCCTCTCTCTATTCCCCTGTGTTATTTTTGCCTCGCAGGCTACATCCGAGAAGGGTTCCTGGCGGTGCAGCACGCAGTAGACAGAGCCATCATGCAGTACCATGCCAACGCCAGCTCCACCAGCCTGCTGGAGAACATCACAGTGGTGGTGCAGCGCTTCCCCTACCCGGCGTATGTCAACGACCTCTTCCTCCTCGCCATCCAGAACCAGCTGCCCCTGCTCCTCATGCTCAGCTTCACCTACACCTCCCTCAACATCGTTCGCGCCGTGGTTCACGAGAAGGAGAAGAAGCTGAAGGTAGCACAAGTGGTGGGACATCTGGGTGCTCCCCTCCTTCTGTCGCATTTCCCAATGGATGCCACCTTTAAATTAGGAACAAAATCCTCTGTTGGGTTTGGTGCCAGCAAGCAGGAGGTGGGGATGGCAGCAGATTAGCAGGCTCCGGGGAGGAATGTCGCTAATCCTGCTGCCGGGACGCAGCTCGGCTCCTTGCCGTGTGTCTGAGGCTGCTGGACCAAAGGGCTGGTGCTTCTCTTGGGCTGGAAAGTGGCTTGAGAGAGGGCAACACTTGTGGGTTCAAAAGTATTGCAGATTCAGGAGTTCAGTGAGTGGAAAGCAAGATCTTTGGCTTTCGAATGTAGAAACCTGAGTGTCTCAGTTGTGGTGTGGGAGTGGTTGGAGCTCAGCTGATGTGGTGGTTGCAACAGCAGGGCTGAGTGCACAGGGCTTAACTTCCCCTGGGCATTGGGTTGTCCTGCCTGCTCCACTGCTGCCAGGTGACCGTGGTGGCCCTGCTGACCTCAGCTGCTGTGGTTTTGGGTTCAGCTCAGCTCTCTGGGGAGATTGTTTCCTGTGGGACAGCAATGTGATGCTGAAAGTTGCTCAAGATTACTTTGGTAGGACCTGAGGCTTCCACCTCCCTTACTAGTGCTGCAGGGCAAATCTACCACCAACCTGATCAGGGCCTTCACCTCACCCTGGCCATGCTTGGGAAGTGTGGGTGCAGCCCTCAGTGACAGTGTGACCTCCCCACAGGAGTACATGCACATGATGGGCCTCAGCAACTGGTTGCACTGGAGCGCTTGGTTCCTTATGTTCTTCCTCTTCCTCCTGGTGTCCGTGTTTTTCGTCACCGTGCTCTTCTGTGTCAAGGTGAGTGTCTTTCCCCAGGCCACTGTTCTGCAGGCCAGAAGCTCTGTGCTGGCAAGGCACAGGGATGATAAGGCTTCTGTGCCGTGGGCTGGACTGTCCTGGTGTTTCAGGACTTCTCCACGTGTGTAATGGAGTTGGCCTTGTCCGGAGCTGGTTGGGTAGCACTGCCTCCCACAGCTGCCTTTCATGGCAGAGTGACCTCCCCACAAGGGGAATGAGGGTGGGAGCCCCACAGGCACTGGAGAGGCCCAGGCACTCCATGTAGAGCAAGACCACGCTGAGCCCACAGCTCTACGTGCCCTTGGAGGGACTCAGGCTCTCCTCTCTGCTGGTATCCATGCTGTGAGAAGCGGGAGGTGGCTGCCTGGATGCTGAGCAGGGTGTCCTCTGCCTCTTAGACACCGTGTCACATGAGGACAACCTGTCTTTCCTCCCTCTAGAGTGGTCTAGGAGGGTCTGTGTGTTCTCACCTGTCTCTCAGTCTTTCACCCATTGAGAGCATCATGTCTGAGCTGCCCACACATGCCTGCAGCCATGGCTAGCTTCAGCAGCCCTAGGTGTGACCAGATTTTCTTGATAGGTGAGCGAACATGGAGCGGTGCTCACCAACAGCGACCCCACGCTGGTGTTCACCTTCCTCGCCATCTTCTCCATCTCCTCCATCTCCTTCAACTTCATGGTGAGCACCTTCTTTTCGAGAGGTGAGTCCCTCCCTGGCTGCCTCCTTGCTTTGCTGACCTGCAGGACTGAGAGGGGTGTTTTAGGCCTTGTGCTGTAAAATTTGTGGTTAATTTTGGTTGGGAGGCAACTCTGGAGTCATTGGTCAATCCTGCTCAAAGCAGGGCCAGCTCCAGAGTTACCCGAGGTTGCCCAGGGCTCTGAGAACTTGTTTTGACATGTGGAGGAGGGGGGCTTTCTTGTGCATGGGAAGGGATGCATGCAATGTCACTTCCCAAACCATGCAAGCTCGTGAATTAGGGCCTCCTCTGCCTGGCAGGATGATGGGATGGATTGGGTGCTTTTGCAGCTGTCCACCACGGGGTTAGGGGCCAGTGCTGCTCCTGCCTTGCCATGGGACATGAGCACATCCTCATCCTGGCCCCTGTAACCACGCTTTGTGAAGAAGGCTGCAGTCTCTCTGAATGGAAAGCTAGGGAGAAATAGTTGGTGTCATCACCATATTGTTGATGTTATCTCCCCCCCTTCTCTCTGTGCTGGCAGCAAACGTTGCGGCTGCTGCTGGCGGCTTCCTCTACTTTTTCTCCTACATCCCTTACTTCTTCATCTCGCCCCGCTACGACCTGATGTCCCACAGCCAGAAGCTGGCATCCTGCCTCATCTCCAACGTGGCCATGGCCATGGGGGCCCAGCTTATAGGCATGTTTGAAGGAAAAGGTGAGCAAGTGCCTGATGAGAGGAGCCAGCCTGTTTTCATGGTGGGTTGGGATGTGGTTGGTTTGCATGTGGTGTGAAGGGTGGAAAGATGTCAGGGAGAAGCCCTTTGCTGCTCCCAATGAGAGCAGGAGAGCTAATTGCTGATGGCTCCCACAAGTCTTATCAGCACCAGGGCTCTGCCTCTCCAAACACATGCCCCTGGCAGTCTGGGCTGCACACAATGCCATCATCACTTAAGTTACCACACAAATTTTATTTCCATGGATGGGAATCCATCACCTTTCCTCCTCCCCAGTATATCTCTTTCATTTCTACATTAATAAGAATTAGCTGGCCATGCTTTGGCGAAGCAACGGCCATGAACAGGAGGCTGTGATGTCAGAGGGGCAGCAACTGGAGAAGAGATTGCTTCTGCCCTGGGCAGTTGCAGACAACATGAGGGAAGAAGCATGACAGGGTGGGGAGATGTCAGTGTGCTTTCTGCTGTCCTTTCCCTCCATATCTAGAAGGGGTTATAGAGCAGTGCATGTACATGATGTGGCCCAGAAGCCAACAGGATGCTGGGTCACATCAACAAGAGCATCACCAGCAGAGATACAGAGTCATTATCCCACTGTACCCAGTGCTGGTCAGGCCACACCTGGAATACTGGGTTCAGTTTTGGTCCTTGCTGTACTAAAAAGATGTGGGCAGGCCGAGAGGGTTCAGAGAAGGGCTACAAACATGATCCAAGGACTGGGAAGCTGCCGTGTGAGGAAAGGCTGAGAGAACTGGCTTTGTTCAGCCTGGAGAAAAGAAGGCTCAGGGGAGACCTTATTATGCTGTTCCACTGTTTGGAGGGTGGCTACAGAGAAGCTGGAGACTCCCTTTTCACAGGCAGTCACTTGGAAATGGGTGCAAGTTACTCCTGAGGAAGTTCCTGTTAGACACAAGAGGAAAATTTTTTCACAACAAGAACAATCAGCCATTGGAATAATCCCCCCACGGAAGTGGTGGAGTCCCCAGCACTGAAGACATTTAAGGTTCAGCTGGACAGGAGCTGGCCCAGCTTGTCTAGACCAGGCTTTTGCCAAGAAAGGTTGGGCCAGATGATCCTTGAGGTCCCTTCCAACCTGGTACTCTATGATTCCATGTGCTCCTTGCTATACCGAGGAGTGAATTAGGAGAGGTGATACTATCTGACAGTCTTGGAGGACACTTTGTCCTCTAGGGATGCAGAGATATGCAGTACCCCGTGTGCATTGCAGGGACTGGCATTCAGTGGAGGGACCTCATGAAGCCTATCAGCGTGGATGACAACTTTACCTTAGCCCAAGTGCTCGGGATGCTGCTCCTGGACTCGGTGCTCTACGGCGTGGTGGCCTGGTACGTGGAGGCCGTCTTTCCAGGGGAGTACGGCGTGCCCCAGCCCTGGTACTTCTTCCTGACGGTGAGCACTGCTTATGACCTCTTCCTGTGGGCTTGCCCGGCATCACTCAGCAATGGGCCCCACTTCTGTGCTCTGCAGTGGGTTGACTGATGAACAAGGGTGACGCCATCTGACCTCCAAAATCAGGGGATCTACAGCATGTCCTCAGTAAAGGCTGATGCAGCTGCAATTTTTTACTGAATACAAAGGTCATCTTGGCTTTAAATCTTTGTCCAGAGGCTTCTTGGCCTGCAGGGTGTTGTTTAGTCTCTCCATGCCCAAGTGAAGGCATTGGAGAGAAGCCCCAGGTGCAAGAAACCGGAGCCAGTCATTTGAAACTCCCAGAGTGCTGCTGCCCGGGTGGACCTGGGCGATCTGCCTCCTGCTGCCAGCCCCCACGTGCTGGTGCCAGGGGCTGGGTGACAACCGTCACCCATCAGCTGAGCCACCCTCGCTCTGCCAAGTCAAAATCTTGGCACCATCTTCTGCAGCTGTAGCTGCGGTGGTTGCTGCAGCTCAGTTGGTACTGAGAATTCCTTAAGCCGCAGCGACACAATCAGTTTGGACTGTGGAGATGTGTCCCTTGTTATGTGATTGGGGGGCTTTCCCTCCTCCCATCTAAACTCCTTCTCCCAGCATGGTCCCACTGCAGCATCCCACTCCCTCTTGCAGCTAGACCAGGGTCATGGAGATGCAGCTCAAAGCCAAAAGCTGATTTTGCATCCAGGAGTTGTTGAATTGTTATTTCCACAGGGATTTAAGGTCCCAAGCACTTATTTTTATTCCTAGAGAGCACAAGTCAAAATATTTCCAGATCTGGACCCCAGGCTTTTTCTGCTTAGTGTATATCAAGGCTTTTAGAGGAGGTGATTGCATGGGCTTTTCTGGATAGGGATCTTCTGCCTGAGCCATTTTGCTTCTCATTGAAGTGCTGACCTTTTCCATGGGAATGAAGATAGGGAAAAGCTGCCTGTGCTGTCATTGTCGATCCTGCTGTAAGGAAGAACCAGGGGAAGGCAGCGGGGCAGAGGAGCAGTTTCATCCTTTGTTTGACCTGCCTGCTGAAGATGTGGTGGTTGGCAGTTCCCAGGTCAAGGAGAGTGGTCGTGGAGATCCCTGGGAGACATCAGTGTGGGAGGAGGAGGGTGGCCAAGCCTGGGGAGAAGAGATGGTCTCTGTCTGTGCCTGAGTTTTTCTCCCTTCTTCCATCAGCCCTCGTACTGGTGCGGGCGCCCCAGGACTGTCGTGGGAAAAGAGAAGGAGGAGGAGGAGGACCCTGAGAAAGCTCTGAAGAGCCAGTACATTGAGGAGGAACCTGCTGACCTCGTGTCGGGCATCAAAATAAAGCACCTTTCCAAGGTACTGACTGCCCAGCACAGCAAACACATGATAATGTTGTTCATGTAAGAACTGCTGTCTGCAGGCAGCCCCCTTGTCATTCTGCTGGTCTCTTTGCCCAGGGCTGCATTGCTTGGCTGCTGTAAGGCCAGTGAGGCTTCCCCAGAGCTGGCTGCACTTTGTTGTAAGGGTACTTACAGGTGTGGTGACATCTGTATTGAACCTGAATTAGACCTGTTGTCTCATGCCAATACCATGTGAGCATCGTGGCCTTTGACTGCCAGGTGGAGCAGAGGGGGCAGCTCCTTAATGTGATCTCTGCAGGTCTTCAAAGTGGGCAACAAGACGAAGGAGGCAGTCAAGGACTTAACGGTGAATATGTACGAAGGGCAGATCACCGTCCTGTTGGGACACAACGGTGCTGGGAAGACCACCACCCTGTCCATGCTCACAGGTAGGAGCCGTGTCCTGCTGTGGGGCTGGCACATTGCAGGGAAGGGATGATGTCTTGGCTTGCAAAGAGGAGCTCAAACCCCACCTCTGAGGTGGGGAGGTGTTTTTGCTCTTTCCTGGAGCACCTTCAGCTCACTGAGCTGTTGGTTGGGGTAGTGAGGGGTGCCTGGGGGAGGTGGAGGGAGGGTGGGGCTCCCTGCTCATCCCACAGGAGTGGGATCAGCCTATGGGAGAAAAGACAGCCAGACTTCGTGTTAGAGAGCCCTCAGAAGAGAAGGAATCTGCTGTAGGATGGGTCTCCGTAGGCTTTGGCATGATGAGGCAGAGAGGGCACAGGCCAAGAACTGGTTGTCATTATTCTTGAGCTGCTGAGCTCCAGGCAGCCTATTTTGGCATGGTGGACATGGTGACCTTTGATGGTCCTTTTTTCCCTGTTCTCTGTCACACTGTGCTGCCTCTGCCAGCCCAGGGTGCTCACGGGACCTTCCCTGGAAGTCTGCCCTGGCCTCTCCTGGACCTCTGCCAGTCTGAGAGCCAGGCTTGCCTGCCCGCTTCACCCCTTGCCTGCCCGTTCTGGCAGCACTGCTAGGTCCACCTCCTGCCTGTGGATGCCACGCAGCCCCTGCCGCGGGTGGGAGGAGGAAGCTGACGTTCCCCAGCTTAAGCAAGAACCCATCTTGCTCTGACTGGGATGCTCAGCAGGACTCCGGCCTTCCCCTTGTCTCTTTGCCACCTGGGACTATCCTCAGCCCTGAGCTGAGGCCGCCACATCTCGCTCCTCCCAGGTCTGCACTCTCCGACGGGCGGGCAGGCGTACATCAACGGCTACGAGATCTCCAGGGACATGGTCCTCATCCGCCACAGCCTGGGCCTCTGTCCCCAGCATGACGTCCTCTTCGACAACATGACAGTGGAAGAGCACCTGCACTTCTATGCAGGGGTGAGCATGGCACGTGGGGGGAATGCTGCTGGGCCCCCAGAGCCAGCCCCCTGCAGCCACCTCATGGCTCCTGAGCCAGGGAAAGCGTGGTGAGAGCCATCAGACGGGCCCAGAGGAGGCCCCAGCAATGATCCAATGAACCCTCTGCTAGGAGGCCAGGCTGAGAGAGCTGGGGTTGTTCAGCCTGGAGAAGAGAAGGCTCCAAGGAGACCTTCTTGTGGCCTTTAAGCACAGAAAGGGACCTGTCAGAAAGATGGGGACAGACTTCTGAGCAGGGCCTGTTGGGACAGGAGAAGGAGTGATGGTTTTAAACTAAAAGGGAGATTCAGACTGGAGAAAAGGAAGAAATGTGTTACACTGAGGGTGTTGAAACCCTGGCCCAGGTTGCCCAGAGAGGTGGTCGATGCCCCATCCCTGGAACCATTCCAGGTGAGGTTGGCCAGGACTCTGAGCAACCTGCTCTACTTGCAGATGTCCCTGCTCACTGCAGGGGGATGGGATGAGATGACCTTTAAAGGTCCCTTCCAACCCAAACCAGTCTGTGATAAGCAGAACAGCCCTTGCCTCCACTTTTGACCTCATCCGCAGGCAGGAGCTCCCTGCTTGGCTGATGGAGGAGTGGTGGAGGGTCACAAGCAGCATGACTCCACAGAAGTCCCCACGCCATCTATACAGGCTTCTTTAGTGTTGGGCAGGAGTCCATCTCTTTGCTTCCCCGCTTTTCTGCCTTGTGTGGAGAAGGGATTAGCAGCTGGTGGCTGATGTGGTGGGAAGGCTTCACTTACCCCTGCAGGCAGGTTTAATCCTTCCTTCCCCCTGTCTGGCAGCTGAAGGGGTACCCACCCTCCAAGTGCCCTGAGGAGATCAACCATATCCTGAGGATCCTCAACCTGGAGGACAAGCGCCACTCTCTGACCAAGGCTCTCTCCGGCGGCATGAAGCGCAAGCTGTCCATTGGCATCGCCCTCATTGGGGACTCCAAGGCAAGCATCTTCGGTGGGGCTCACCTTGAACCTGACTCCCTAGGGCCCATCTTGGTTCTTGTAGTGGCTCTGAGGTTGTTCCTCACCCGTGGTGAGCCAGTGGGAGATGCAGAGACAGCAAGGATGGGGCAGGAGCACCCCCACAAAGGGGGACAACTCTGAGGACAATGCCCTGAGACTGCAGTGCAGCTCTGCTGCTTGGTAGCTGCTCCTCTAAGCAAGATCATCATGTGCACGTTGTGAGGTCAAGGCTCCTTATGAGGCCTGAGATTGCCCACTCCTGCCCTTTTGACCAGCACCCATCTCCTCTGTGCAGGTGGTGATGTTGGATGAACCGACCTCAGGGATGGACCCAGCCTCTCGCAGGGCCACGTGGGACCTCCTTCAGCAGCAGAGGAGCAACCGCACCATCCTGCTGACCACCCACTTCATGGATGAGGCTGACCTGCTGGGTGACCGCATTGCTATCATGGCCAAGGGTGAACTGCAGTGCTGCGGCTCCTCACTCTTCCTTAAGCGCAAATATGGTAAGGGAGGAGCAGGGGCTGTGCTCAGTGTCTTCTTGCCAGGGAGGAGCAGTAGGGGTATATAGGGCAGGGAAGGGGACCCATTGCTCCTTGTCTGTGGCTGCTTGCTCCCTGTCTTGCCATTCTGCCTCTTCTGAGGCCCATCCCTACGCTTGCTCCTGCATTGTGTCCATAGCCCACCAAAGCCGTCGATTCTCTGCAGTGCCTGAGCACCCCTCTCTGTTCCAGCACCCCAGGGCTGGGCTGCGATTTACCCTCCTCTCCCTTCTCTTGTGGCTCTGCCCAGGGGCAGGATATCACATGGTGATGGTGAAGGAGCCCTACTGTAACCTGGGGGAGATCTCCCGCCTCATCTGTCAGTACGTGCCCAACGCCACCATGGAGAGCAACGCTGGGGCAGAGCTGTCCTTCATCCTGCCCAAGGAGAGCACGCACAGGTAATGGCATCGTCCCCTGCTTGCTCTCCCCAGCTGGGCCCCCTTGTCTGCACACACTGTTGTCACAGGCTTGCTGGCAAGAGGAGCTGCTCTCTGTGTCAGTGCAGGCCTTGGAAAATTGAGTCTGGTTCCTCCTGTCACTGCTGTCCCCTCCTGTGTCTGCTGGTGCATCGCTCTCATGGCCCCATGCCCACTGTGTCACTGCCCATGCAGCAGCTGTGTAGGACAGCACTGGTTGGTGATCATAGAGTCATGGACTGGTTTGGGTAGGAAGGGACCTCTTACGGTCATCTTGTCCAACCCACCACTGCAGTGAGCAGGGGCATCTGCAAGTAGAGCAGGTTGCTCAGAGCCCCAGCCAACCTCACCTGGAATGGTTCCAGGGATGGGGCATTGACCACCTCTCTGGGCAGCCTGGGCCAGGGTCTCGCCAGCCTCAGTGTAACACATTTCTTCCTTCTCTTCAGTCTAAATCTCCCTTTTAGTTTAAAACCATCACCCCTTGTCCTGTCACATCAGGCCCTGTTCAAAAATCTGTACCCATCTTTCTGACAGGCCCCTGTAAGTACTAAAAGGCCACAAGGAGGTCTCCCAGCTGACAGCTGGTGGTGGCTGCATTGTGGAGGGTGGCCCAAATGAGATAGGCTGGTCTGGCTGTGAAATCAAATACATGGCTAGCTTGGGCTGCCTGTGCAAGAAGGAGCAGCAGATGGAGCCCAAAAGCTGCTTTTTGGGGACGGTGGGGTACTTAATGCTGCAGGCACCCCCAGAACTGGCTGCAGGACTCAAACCAGCATCAGGACTGATGTCTCAAGCTCTGAGTGCCTCCTCTCATGGGCATCACTGTCTAACACCTCACTTCTCTGTTCAGGTTTGAGGCCCTGTTCACAGAGCTGGAGCAGAAGCGGGAGGAGCTGGGCATCGCCAGCTACGGTGCCTCAGTCACCACCATGGAGGAAGTCTTCCTGAGGTAGGCAGGAGGGAGGCTGGGCCTAGTGGAGTGTCATCTGGTGATGACCAGTCCCTGTGCACTTTGATGATGGCGATGTCCTCACAGCTCTCCAGGGCATGCTTTGCGTTTTGTCTCTTGGGTTTGTCTTCCCCAGCTCAATACAGCTTGATTCTCTTTGGGGCTGTATTTCATCACTCACTTTCTCTCCTGGCGCAGGGTTGGGAAACTTGTGGACTCCAGCATGGATATCCAGGCCATCCAGCTGCCTGCTCTCCAGTACCAGCACGAGAGACGCTCCAATGATTGGGCCATGGATGACTCCAGCAGCCTCAGTGGCATGACAGATATGACGGATGACAGCGGGGCTCTCATCACAGAGGACTGCTCCAGCATCAAGCTCAACACCGGGGTGAGTGCTGGGGGGGTTGGTGCAGAGAGAGTGGAGAGATGGCATGGGAAGGGGATTTTTGGAGCAAGGTGGAGCCTCCCCAACAGCTGGTCTTAGTGTGTGTGGTTTGGAAGATCAAATTGGAATCTGTGTCTAATTTAGAGCAAATTATTTTTAAGGTTGTTGGGGTTGGTCAGTGCCATCCTCTTCATGTTAATCTTGAGGTCTACAGAGGTGCTCTTGAAGGTGTTCCAGGTGATCTGAAGTGATTTTCACCTGCCATTCTACATCACTTGGGGTTTCCAGCAGGGAGATGAGAAAAAACACTTTCATTCCCATGCTAGGCTTGTGTTTCAGATCCCTGGCAGCCCTTCAGGGCCCACTGCCTACGTGCCCCTGAAAAACGTCCTTGCACTTCTCAAGGGCATGTCACAAAGGTAGAAGGGGAGAAAGACGTTTTATGGGCTCAACATGCAAAGAAGGTGCTCGCAGGGGCTGGGCTGGGAGCTCCCAGGAGTCTTGGCCCAGTCACTTTGTCAGGCAGCCGTGCAGCACTAATCCCGTTTGTGAACCTCAAATGCCGAGGGGTGGAAGAAGGTAAAGGTCATGGCTGAAGCTGCTTTTAACACCTGAGATCCCCCAGTGACTGCATCCCGCTGGGAAGCTATGGAGTCTGATGGGCTGACCTGCTGCACTGGGGTAAAGCGACTGCCCTTGCCAGGCCTGTCTGGAGAGCATGCTCTGCTGTGGGCTCACGAGCAGGAGGGGGAGGTGGTCTTGGGGTCATTCCCCCATCACTGTGTGGGGTGATGTGGCCAGCGGGGCTGTCCGCAGCAGGCAGGTCTCGCATTGACCTGACTTCTCCCCTCCCAGTTCTACCTGTGCTGCCAGCAGTTCTACGCCATGTTCATGAAGCGAGCCATGTACAGCTGGCGCAACTGGAAGATGGTGGCAGCGCAGTTCCTCGTGCCTCTGATCTTCACTGCCTTTGCCCTCGTCGTGGCCAAGACCTTCCCGGGGCCCAGGGACTCCTCCCAGCTGAGGCTGACGCTGGAGCCCTATGGCCAGACCATTGTGCCTTTCTACGTCTCGGCCGCCTCGGGCCTGTCGCAGAGGTTGGCAGAGCAGTACACGGAGCTGCTGGATGCCCAGCGTCAGTCACCGCTGGAGGTGCTGGGTGAGGTTTCGTGGAGTGCCTGTAGAGTCGGCAATGAGCAGTGGGGTGTGCAGGAGCAGAGGGCTTCTCTTGCCAGGGCCCTTGGTGTGGGTGGCTCAGGTCCCAGCTGCGGTGTACGTGGTGTATCCCCTTGTATCCTTCTTCATGGGAGAGTTCTGTAGTTGGCAGGACCCCTCCTACCCGAGCAGAGATGTGTTCTCTGTAACCCTGAGTTTGTGGCCATCGTTGGGGCTAGGGTGGACCAGCAGGGCTGGGGCTGCTTGGGGTCTTTTCCAGTTGGCCCCAGTTAGCTCTCACGTCATGGAGCCTGCTCATAACAGCTACGGTGTTTGGCAGGTGGCCTGGAGGACTACCTCATCTCAAGATCCTCCGAGGAAGGGGGAGCCTTCAATGAGCACTACATCGCTGCTGCCTCCTTTGAAGGAGCTGGGAATCGCACGGTGGTGACCGCGCTCTTCAACAACCAGGCCTATCACTCCCCCGCCACAGCCCTTATGCTGGCTGACAATGCTGTCTTTAGGGTGCTGATGGGCCCCAATGCCTCCATCACAGTGACCAACTACCCTCAGCCCCGTAACATCACTGAGAAGGCCAAAGACCAGCTCATGGAGTACGTCTGGTGGCACAGTAACTTGCTTTCCTGCTAGGGCTTGGCTGGGTTGTACTGGTATCGGTGGATGAGCCAGACTGGAGCTTGTCAGACCCAACTGTAGCTGTGATGGTACTTGGGAAGTCAGGAGAGCAAAGCTGTATAGGTGACTTACCTGCCTGAGCCTTATGCCCATGTCTCAGCAGTTGGGTATTCCCCTTAAGATACTGGTTGGGGTTGGTTTTCACTGGGTGGTCAGAACAGAGGGGGCCTTATGGCCATGCACAGTGTCTCTGAACCTCACCTGTACCAGAGGGGACATGTGTGGGACCTCACAAAGGCAAGGTGGACATTTGTAGCGTGCTAGGTGGGCTGTGTGTGGGAGATGCTCATCTGACTGAGGTGCACTTTCATTATGGGGTGTTTATTCTGGCTGCTGGCTTGCTGGGTTAGCGTAGCCTCCACAAGAAGCACAGTGTGGGTGTGCTGTCCCCATGTAGCCTCAGCATTGGTTTGTCAAGCTGTCCCTGTCCAAACCTGCCCCTCTGCTCTCCCTGCAGAGGCCAGACTGGGTTCGCCATCGCCATCAACTTGCTGTACGGCATGGCCTCGCTTGCCAGCACCTTCGCTCTGCTGCTGGTCAGCGAGCGGGCCATCAAGGCCAAGCACGTCCAGTTTGTCAGCGGTGTCTACGTGGTCAACTTCTGGCTCTCTGCCCTACTCTGGGACATCATCAACTTCCTCATCCCTTGTGCTCTGATGCTGGTGAGTCACCCCTTACACCCGTCTGTCCTCCCCTTGAGTGGGAGCTCTAGGTGCTGCTCCTCTGGGAGAGCTGGGATTTGTGTGGGTGCAGAGAAAAGGATGAGACCACTGGCATTGTCACACTTAATAGAAAGGTCCTGCAAGAAAGCTGTCACTTGGTCCTACTGGGAGCTGGGGCTGTGGCCAACTAGCTGGGTCAGTTGACTGCAGCCTCTGACACCTGCACACTTGGGTGTGGGCATTAGAAAGTCTCAAATACATGGGAGCATGGAGAGGAATTCCCCATCTCTGGCCTGGATCCCAGTCTGCAGAAAGAGGGCTTCCCCTGGGGGCAGGCATGGTTCTGCTTCTAGAAAACAGCTGTGAGGGGTTATCTGGGTCAGTGTGGAGCTGTCGTGGCCTAGCTGCCTGGGCTGTTGAGACAAGGAGACGTTGCTTGTGGTCAGGACAAATGTGCATTCTCCTCACATTGCTGTGCCCCAGGTGATCTTCCAAGCCTTTGATGTGCAAGCCTTCACCCAAGACAGCCACCTTGTTGATGTGATGCTGATCTTCCTCCTTTATGGCTGGGCCATCATCCCCCTCATGTACCTCCTCAGCTTCTTCTTCTCAGTGGCAGCCACAGCCTACACCCGTCTCACCATCTTCAACATCCTCTCGGGCACAGCCACTTTTCTCGCAGTCACCATCATGAGCATCCCAGGTGGGTTGCTGCCCTCTGTGCCTGCTCAACATTGCACCCTGCTGTCACCAAGAAGATCCAGCCCCCAAGGGGACTCTCCCCACACTAGTAAAAACCCCTATGACAGTCCATTCTCACCCGTTAGACATGACAAAATTAGTTGGTTTTCCTTCTGAACTTGGAAATACCAGGGTCTTTCTCTAAAACTGGCTAACTCCAATCCATTGGTCCTCATGTGCTCCTCTTTCAGAGCTGGGCTTGGTGGACCTCTCCAAAACCCTGGATAAAGTCTTCCTTGTCTTACCCAATTACTGCTTGGGACAATGCATCAGTGACTTCTACCAGAACTACGAGTTCATTCAGTTTTGTACCTCCTCTGTTGAAGCCATCTTCATCTGCAAGGCATTCAGTGAGTCTCTGTGTTGGTCCTCATCTGGCCATCCCACCACAGCCTCACTGAGGACTCTCTGTGGGGTGGGTGGTGAAGCTAGGCAGTATCTTGGGGCCTCTAACCCACCCTGGCCAGTAGCTCCAGGTACCATTTTAAAGCAAAGACTGGGCAGTGTCTGACACTCAGAGGTGATCCAGTTAAGGTATCTTTTCCTTACTTATGATTTGGAGGAAAATGTGGGCTAGGGAGAGATGAGCAAAGAAATCCCTTGTCTCCTCCACATACTTCCACTGGGCATCTTCTGCCAGATCCCCTCCAGACCTGAATCCTCTTGTGGGAAGCGTTGGAAAGAGCTGTGGGCAAGGAGCCCAGTGTGGGCTGGGATGGAGATGAGCACTGGAAAGAACTGTGGGCAGGGTGCCCAGTGTGGGCTGGGATGGAGACGAGCCTGGCAAAGCTTTGGGTTCACAGCTTTCTCTGGAGCTTATCTACACCTCCTCAGAGTGTGGATTCCATCCAAGTCTTGATTTTGTTCCATCCCTGCTCAGATATCAGTTATCAGATGAACTACTTCTCCTGGGAGACGCCGGGGATCGGACGATACCTCACCTCCTTGACCATCCAGGGTTTCTCCTTCCTCTTCCTCCTTTTCCTCATTGAGACAAACCTTCTCTGGAGACTGAGAACTTTGGTCTGTGGCATCTGCAGGCGGCGGAAATGGGTGAGCTGAAGAGTGTGGGAGGGAGAAGTAAGGTGCCCTCTAAACCAAGCCCAGGAGTCCCTGCAAGTTGGAGGCAGGCCCTCTTCACCTAAATCATCTTCCCTGGGAGCAGTCCTGGAGCAGGTTGCTTGGAGGGGCTGATCATGTTGAGTGTATGGATTGTCAAAAAGAGGCATCTCCAGAGGTGGCTGGTTGAAGGGATAGATCCTGCCTGGGTTGGGGCACTGGAGGAACCCATTTGTCCCTCAGGAACAAGGTGGCAAAGAGTGATTTTTCTCCCCCCTGTTTAGGTGGCATTGCTGAACAGGGTGTCTGTGCTGCCAGAGGACCGGGATGTGGCAGATGAGAGGAAGAAGGTTTTGGAGTCACCACCAGAACTTCTGTCATCTCTCAGTAGCCCTCTGGTCATCAAGGAGCTCACCAAGGTGAGAGTGCGTGGCCCTTCCTGAGTATCCCGCTGCCATCTGAGCCATGGTCCTCACGGGGCTGGTGAAGCCACCTCTTGCCTTATTGTGCCATCGGTGGGTGACTGTCACAGCTTGGGTGTTGGTCTCCACCAGGTCTATGACAGCCACGAGTCCCTGCTGGCAGTGGACAGGATCTCTTTGGCAGTCAGCAAAGGGGAATGCTTTGGCCTTCTTGGCTTCAACGGAGCGGGCAAAACCACGACCTTCAAGATGCTGACAGGTGACGAGAGCATCACATCAGGAGACGCCTTTGTGGATGGCCACAGCATTCTGGCCAACATCAAGAAGGTACCGGGGGCTGCAGGGGCAGAGGACAGCATTACAGTCGGGCTGGCCTGGGCCACCTTGCAGGTGCTTCTGAGGAGGACATGGTTGCAGTTGCCAGGGCTGGAGATAGTATCCCAGGGATGTTGTGTCCTTGAGTGGCCCAGATCTCCATTTTCTGATCATGTGGAATCAGAGCTCTCTCTACTGGGATGACAGATGTGAAAGCCAGAGCTTGAGAGGGTGGCAAACCCTTTGTCAAAGGGTTTAGCTTTGTAGTTGGAGGTAGTGATGACAATCTCACTAAAACAAGCAGGTGAGACCCTGCTAGAGGTCTTCTTGCTGGAAATTGCCCACTCCCATTGGAAAAGTAAGAGATGATCAGGGATCAGGCTTTCAGTCCAATCCCAATACCTCTACCACTGTCAACCCCAGAAAACATCAGGCGAGGAGAACACGGGGAGAGTCTCTCCTAAAAGCCTGTCCCTGCTTGCTTCCCACCCTGGGTCTCTGCCCTCTGTTGGGCCTTTGTCCCTAGAGGAGACCAGGATATGGGGGAGGGGCCAGACCTTCCAGTGCTTTCCTTCTCCTGAGAGCCTGGACCACCTGAAATGGCCCCTCACAATGAGGAACCAGCTTGGGAAACACAGTGTGAGACCACGCAGTTGCTGTCCCGAGGCATGTGTCCATCCCCTCCAGACCAGCTGCTCCAGCGATGGGGGAATTTCCCTCTCATTTCACCTGTGGTTTTGGAGCTGTGTCTGAGTCCCCATCGCTTGGAGCAAAAACCATGCCGGGGAGCAGCAAAGCCCTGTGGGTGCCAAGGCACCTTCTGGCTTGGACACCTCCTTGCAGCGGCCTGCCTGCGAGCTCATCCCTGTTGGGTTCCTCTTACCCCAAGGTCCAGCAGCGGATCGGCTACTGCCCACAGTTCGATGCCCTCCTGGACCACATGACAGGCCGCGAGACCCTGAGCATGTACGCCCGGCTGCGGGGTATCCCCGAGCGCTACATTGGCAGCTGCGTGGAGAACATGCTGAGAGGGCTGCTCCTGGAGCCCCACGCCGACAAGCTCGTGAGGACCTACAGGTGAGGGGAGACATCCCATTCCCTCTGCCCCTCATCTTGTGGGGCTCTCCCTGTGCTCATGTCAGGTCTCTGTGCCCATTCCCGTCTCTTTCTGCAGTGGTGGTAACAAGAGGAAGCTGAGTGCTGGCATTGCCCTCATTGGTGGTCCCCCTGTGATCTTCCTGGATGAGCCTTCTACTGGCATGGATCCTGTGGCCCGACGTTTGCTCTGGGATGCAGTGACAAGGACACGAGAGTGTGGCAAATCCATCATCTTCACCTCCCACAGGTGACACTTCTTTTGGCCCATGGGCAGGGCTTGGCCTGAAAGCTTGGGGAGCGACCAGGAGGGTGGTGGGGTCCAAGGGATGGGACCCACATCCACAGACTGGTGGCAGCAGGCAGCCTTGGCCTAAATCTCCTCTCCTCCTTGGGCCTGGAGAGGAGGGAATTGACCTCCATCCCCTTCCCAGAAGCTTCTGCTGTTCTGCCCCAGTGCTCCTGCCCTGCTGAACAAGTCCTCTTCTGTCCTGCAGCATGGAGGAGTGCGAGGCCCTGTGCACGCGGTTGGCCATTATGGTGAACGGGCAGTTCAAATGCCTGGGCAGCCCCCAGCACCTGAAAAGCAAGTTCGGCAGCGGCTACACCTTGCTGGCCAAAACGCGGGGCGAGGAGGAGGGTGAGCTGCAGGCCTTCAAGGCCTTTGTGGAGAAGACTTTCCCAGGTACGGCGAGCTGCTGGAGCAGGGGAGGGCAGGGTGCCGGTCACGAGCCTCGGCGAGTTTCCTAACTCCTGCCTCCCCGTGCTGGTCTCTCCCAGGCAGCGTCCTGAAGCACGAGCACCAGGGCATGGTACACTACCACCTGACCAACAAGAACCTCAGCTGGGCACAGGTAAGGGGGTGCTGGAGCACATCCCACCCCTTTGTGGGAGGAAGCCAGAGGGGCAGCCCTGTTCCTGCCTCTTGTACGCGTCGCTCATCTTCCTCTTCTCTCAGAACCGAAGTCCAGGGGGTTTATAAATGATAAGCTAAGTAAATGGATTTATATACAGATAGTACACAGATGTATATGTATATAGTATACAGGCAGTTTTTATATACAGTATAGAAGTATATAGAGAGGTTTTTATATCTATCTGTATACTATATACTCTCTAGTATATATAGGCTTTCATATACCTGTTACTCCATACTCTGTATATAGGGTATATAGTTTTTTATATATCTGTATACTATATATATGTTCTGTAAGCTTTATATACTCTATAGGATAGGGACTATATAGAGAGCATGTAGTACAATAGTACTAGTATAGTGTATAGTATACATTATAGGGTATATTATATAGAAAGTACATAGTATATCAATTATATAAAACCTATGTATAGTATAAATACAGAAACT
>WTSP01019350.1:0-51822 GCA_025331215.1 Actenoides lindsayi | reverse complement strand
AAATAAAAACAAAAAAAAAAAAAAAAAAAAAAAAAAAAAAAAAAAAAAAAAGAAGAAAGTAAAAAAAAAAAAAAAAAAAGAACAGAGAAAATACTGGAAAACACCCCTCAGCTTTTCAGTATGAATGCCTATGGTTTCATTTCCTTCTCATATATAAGTCTGATTTATTCATTTGTGCAGTATGTTTTTTCACTTACAAAAGTAACTAGCTGACTGCTCATAGTAGCAATATTATTTGATAAAACACAAGAGTTCTACTTCCCTAAAGAGAACACCCTCTTTTTAAGTTTTCTTTGTAGAAACCTTTCAGTCTGGTACCTTTTCACAATTGACCTGCCATTTTCACCCTAATTTACCTGCTTTCAAACACAGTCTTACTCATCTCTGCCTTGTCAGCTTTCAATCTTAAACAATTCTTCTCACTCTTTACTTTCTTAATATCACATACCCCTTCAGCTCAAACATTTGATTTTTTTTTAATTGCTAGAATTACCTAAGTGCTACCTTGTTTCTATGAGGAGAAGGGACTAAGAGGAAACAGAAAAAAAAAAGAAAACTGATGGGTTTTTAAATAATTTTGTGTTATTGTGAACAGCTCTTTAGTTTACTGACAAATAATTCAACAGTATTGTTTACATTTCAAACCCAGAAAATACCTGGTAAGTGTCTAGGATAACTTAGTTCCTAGAGAAACCCAGAAGCAGAAAGCTCTAGGAAGATCCTTATTAAAACGGACAGGCAACTTGTAATAAGTATTCTCTTGCTTTACCTAAAATGTGTATTCCTATACTCTTACTTCTGATCCCAAACCTTTTTTTTTGCATGTTTTAGAATATTACACAGTTATACGCTTACAAATTGTGCTAGCTATCCTGTTTCTCACAATGGAAATCTAAAATTTGAAGCGTTTAATTTCTACAAGTTAGAACAATTGCCCTTAACATGAGCATTATGGTATTGCAAATTACTCATTTAAGCAGGAAAACTGGGACCCACAGGCCAATATTTCCACAACCCTGCTGATGGGTGCTTTCCAGCTTGAAAATTCCATTTCATAACTCCATTTGTTTCCTGCCATTTAGCCAACTTTCCACTTTTTAGATTTCCACACCTTAATATTAACTTCCAGTGCGGAACACTGTAAATTGTTTTCTGAAAAATCAAAGCATATGATGGCCACTGTATATCCTTTGTCTTCTTTGGCAGTGACTGCCTCAAAGAATTCCAGCAAAATATTGAAGCATGACCAGCCCTTCCTGAATCCCATACAGCTATTCACAGTCAAGCTGTGTTTTCTAATGTTTCCCTGTCTGAACCTTGAAATTAGTTTCTGGAGATCCCTGTCAAGTCTTCAGCAGTTTCCTAGCATATATTTGTAAACAGCACAGGAAAGTAAATTTGTGAGTGCTTCTGAAACCTTTCAATTTCTATGCATTTCTCAAAATAGGAATACAAAAATATTATCATTTTTTCAAGATCCCAGAATATGTGCATGCTTCACACAGCAAGTCTTTCCTACCTTCACAATGTGCTACATAAATTCTTCCGAGTGTCAGGCTGTGCAGGGAAAAGGAAATGGAGTGTTACAGAACTCAGATAACTTGATTTGGCATGATCACTTTTTGATCACTTCCCCACTCGTATATTTTAGCATTTTCAATCTCAGAATTACATTCTATATAAAACTTAAAATCTATTCAGTTTCTAAACTTCAATTAAAAAAAAAAATCTAGTCTTCATAAAAATAATTTGCACTTGTCTTATGTTCTTCTTCTGTAGGTTTTCTTAGTATTTGACAAATTGAGAGGGATGAGCTTTATTCCTGCTTTACAAATAAAAACATTGAAGAAAAGTGACATGACAAATCAGGAAAACACAAGCCAAGATGTTATGATTCTTGCCTCCTATACTTCATTCATTTCATTCAATTCCTCCCTATTGATTTAAAGAAACCTGTCTGTAGTACAGTGTGAAAATTTTAACTAAACTACCATGACTATTTTTGCTCAGTTAAAAATTAGATGTAAACAATTTCATTGCCTGGCAGTGCATACCCTAGCACATTACTGATAATAAAAATCCTAGAGGTATTTAATGTATTATTCAAGCAAGAACTTTGGCATCCCACTATATACAAGTTCATTTCCTCAATTAGCATGTAACTCCCCAAATCAGCAATTTTTTATTTGTGTAGCAACAAATAAATATGGCTAGACTGCCTTCCTCAGCTACAAAGCTTTTAATTACTGTTACATGAGAAATTTCTAGCTCAAGTCTAGCAAAATAAGTACATGCAAGTTTCACACTTTTTCATGGTTGCTTATCTATCTTCTCTGCCTTAGAAGTGTCAATTTATTCTGCTACTGTGCTTTGCAGGGAATTAAAAAGAGCAATTCTTACAAATGAAGAATGATAAGGTGTCTCCTTTTTTTTCTTTCTTTCTTGATATCACCTTGAATGTTCAATTTTAGGTCACTAATGATTTAGATAGGAGTTTAGAGATGTAGATGTATAAGCAAATTTATAATCCTACCAATGGCCATTAGGAAGAAGTTGTTATACTATCAACGCACAGGAGTAGATAAAGCTAGTAGACAGGACAGATGATTTTAAATCTTTATTCAAGGCCTGTGCATACACTCCGTTCTCTGTTTTACAGGGAGAAAGTGAAAGAATTCAGATGTTTGTTAAAAGGCTGTAGGCAGATAAGAAGTAGCCACAAAATCACATAATGTTCAGGGTTGGAAGGGACTTCGAAAGATCATGTAGTCCAACCCACCTGACAGAGCAGGATCACCTAGATCATGTCATACAGGAACTCATCCAGGTAGTTCCTAAAATTTGATTGCCCAAAATGGTGACCATTTATATTAGCACATAAATAAATGTGCATACCTGAATTAATGATGCTTTGAGTTACTCCTGCTTTTTTTTTTTGTTCTCTTTTTGAAGTCTTTGATTTATTAGTCAGCATGCTGTGGATTTTTTGATTGCTGTTTCATACTCAGAAAACCAGGGAAGCAAGAATTTTTAGTTTTACTGCTTAATTTTTACTTAAACGATGTCCTCATTCCTCTCTTCTACTACAGCATTTTGCAATAAAGCTCATCTACTTTTAAAATCTCTCTTAATTTTGCCATCCAGGAGTACACAGCTCAGATACAGGTTTGGTTTACAGTTATGAAAAAGGGGCAATTTCAACATTTCAAGATATTGTTTTCTAGTCCCCCCTCTAAAGACTCAAATGTCTCAAGCAGGAGCAAGAACAAACTGCTCCACAAAGGAAGGCAAGTGAGGAGCCAAGAGTCACAGCTAGGCAGGCAGCGGTGCCAACCTCACCAAAAAAGAGCCAGGAAGTCCAGTCCGTGATCCAAGGTCTGGAGAAGGTCTGGAAACAGTGGCCAGAAGCAGTCAGAGATCACCCAGGTCTGAGGTTAGATCAGTAAGTCAAGCCAGTGGGTGAGGATGAAGGTAGAATCAGTGAAGTACAGGACTGGGAACAAGCTCAACTGCAATGCTGATGCAGAGCAGCTCAGGCTGGGGCCAAGCACAAGAGCTTCAGTTTTAAAGCTACTGCCAAGTGAAGGAGGGGGAGCCTCCACTGAGGCTCCTTAGCGGGAAGCAACTCCTGGACAAGAGATCTTAGCAGCAAGCTGGCCTCTAACCACCTGCTGAAAGGGGTCTTGACAGCCTGTCACTATAGGTAAACTCAGTGGCCACAAACAGCAAATCCTCTATTTGAAAAAAAAGGGCAAGCTAGGTAGTTATATCTAGGAGCTGGTTTTGGGTGGAATCTCACCTAAAACTTGACATGTATGCTCATATGAATCATGGAGGAGAGAATTTTCAACACAGTCACAGAATCACAGAATTGCTCAGGTTGGAAAAGACCTTCAAGATCACCAAGTCCAACATCAGTCTTTTTTCATCTTCTTAACTTAGGCTCTACCATTTCAGGCTGCTGGTCATTGTGAACTATATTCCTGTAAAACAATAATCTTTGTGAATTAATAAACCATGAACTTCAGCATCTATGTTCCTCTCCTGGTTCTGGAACTTAAAACTTAGACATATCAGCATTGAGTGCCTCTGTGTGAACCTAGTCCTTACTACTTAAATAAAATAGATGCATAGAAATATGCAGGTTGGTTAGTCTCTTCAGCATGCACTAAAGGGGCTAGAATCTATTTAGTTAAGTGGTGAAGGGAAGAGGTCAGTAGCCAGCCATTTCTATTTAAATAAAAAAAAGAAACAACAAAAAAAAGTTTATTTAATCTTTAAAATTCAAGGATCTTAAAGACATTAATGAAATATTATTAAATGTTTTAAACTGCCTGTAAGGGGATATATTTATTATAATGTTTTTAATGAAAACCTGTATTCACAAATTTGGATTCTTCAGTCTGAACCTTGAAAGTTTAATTACAGCCTTGATAAACTCTGTTTCTGGTACTAAAATATGGACATTTTTTCAAAATTCCTGTTTTCTGAAAAAAATAAAGTACTAATATAATTTCATTTGGCAAATCATCAATCTTATTCATCTCATCCTGTCCAATAAGGTGGAAATCATTACAGAAAGTGGTAAAAATCCTTGTTTCCTGTAAGGCATTAAGAGTTTTATGCTTGTTTTCTCTGAGTTAGGATTTAATCCCAGTAGTGTAGGGATCAGTATATATTAATGAATTACAATAGTGATTTAAATTTGATAAAGTTCTGTGGGATTACTATGCAATTGTTTCACTCATTGAGGTATCACTGTTGGCCAAAACTCCTCTTTGCATCGTAGCCTATTCTTTCTCATGTTCAGCTATGTGCTATGAAAACAGACAAAGCTATTTCTGGCAACAACGCAAGCTATGCAAGAAAAGAATTCTGTATCACTTCCATTTTAAAAAACTTCCCTTTCTTACACATTCTGTACACACTATGGGAGTCAATTGTCAAGGTATCTCAAATCTCTTCAGATCAATGGTCTACCTTACTGGGGCCTCTCTAGCACAGAAGTTTCCTGACCCATCTTTTTACCCTTCCTTGGAGGTCTGTAACATTTTCCTATAAATGTTTTACTATTTCTTTTAGCTACATTTTGTGTTTGTCACATTAACTAGCCCATATATGCAATTTTACTAAAAATACCACAACCTCTAATTAGATTGCCACATCACTTGCTATCTTCTGAATGTCTCTTTGGTAAATTGTATGCTCTGATACCATTTAACCAAAAGCCAGTCATGTTTCTACTTTAAATGTTTACTCTTTTACTCTGAAGCATCACTTCATGGTCCTCACATTTTTTACACATATTCTCTTCATAAAAGACAGTGAATTTCCTTTCTCTAGGCAATGCTTTCTATCTATATTATTTACTTCAACAACTTTGAAAATTACTTATCCTTTAAAAGTTGGCTAATCTCTCTCCCATCTTTCACTACCTATTCTTTTGTTAAAAAAACACACATAAAACTGAATACTAAAATTACAAGACCACTTCCCTGCTAATTTCTTATACAGATATGGCCTGTCAGTTCTAGATGACTTTGGATCAGTCCCAAACAAAAGGAAATATTCTGGGTAGTATAATCCTGCATGGAACAATGTGATCTGTATAAAAAATCACTTACTGAATCACCAGCACCTCTTTCCACTCCTAGGAGATCTCCCATCGAAGCAATGCCTGAATTAGTGCAGAGTGATTTGTGGTTTTCCAGCTGTCATTCATTAATTCTTAGGAAATACAATATATAATACAACTCAGCCTGAGCCTGCAGTCTGCAATGCCTTAGGAAAAGTGTAATTTTCCTGCTGAATGCTTTTTAACCTTATTTTCAAACAATAACTGTAGTCCATTATTTCTACAACCCCTCAAACATGTTTTACTCCTGATGAAATATTGTGTCGATTGCACAGACCCATAAAGGAGGAAGGGTAAGGAACTGTGCCTGTGGAGAGTCTGTTCTATGAAATGACTGGCTGGGTTGAAGACAAGGGGTTTTACTCCACTACTTTGCCATTCACGTATCTTTGGCAGAGTGGAAAGCACAGGCAAGACTGAGAGAAGAAGCTAGAAATGACCTGGTCTCTCTGATCCACTGGCTTTGGCACTTACCATTGGGCTGACCCGTAAAAATTGTCCTGTTTTCCAAAGTGTATTGCTTAGCTATAATTCACTGCTAGTTGCCTTGTTTCTTTGACTAGAGACAGGAAAGGATGTTGTGATGTGCAGGCCCCAACTGAGGATCCAAGAGCCTGGAGACCTACCTTTAAAGAGAGCCAAAGAGCTGCTTGCACAAAGCCAGTCAGAGAGACTGTGTAATGCCTGCTTCATCAAGGACTTTTGGCAAAGTCTATGACAAGTTAGCTCAGCCAAAAACACCACACCTTTAGACATGTACTGTAGCAGAATTTGAGCACATAGGGAAGTTTTCTGGTGGGTCTCAGGTACTCCTAGCCTTCCAGAAATCTGAGAAGGCTATATAGGGACTTTTTTTAGGTCTATTGCTGTCTTGAATTTACATGCTAATTAGCCTGAGCTGCACATCAGGTACCTAAGAACTTTTTTTCCCCTTCAACTCTTACACAGTTGATTTAAGAAGTATATAAAAAGATAGGAGCAAGAGGTAAACTCAAAACAAGAATCACAACAAATACTGCGGTGAACAAAGCATAGCCATCATTCAGTGTTTAGTAGGCACCATGACAGCAATTATTTCATGGAAGGATTTGAAAAACAATGCTTCAAGTATTTTTATGGCTAACTCCTCCCATGCCCAGGGGTTTTCATGCTTTTAGCTATTACATCTGCAACTGAAGCTAATTGTGACATTAGCGATTTGTTTATCCCATGATATGTACACACACATTTGCAACAGTAGAAGTGAGTAAGAGTCAATAGGAACACTGTGAGTAAAAGTTAGAACCATTTTTTACCGGATTTTGTCATTCAAAAAGAGATTCCCACATTGAAACACTTCCCTGTTCCTTCTTGTTGATTATATCACTAATACTGTTAACACACTGCTATGACTTCTAACCAACATAATATGAGCTCTGCCAAAATAACAAGTCAGGACAAATGAAATTGAATCTTAAAAATGGATGCTTGAATTGCAAGGGAGCAGAAGATGCCATTACATAGAGAATAGAGCAATATGGCCTAATATTTGTAAATACCTTTTGATTCTGTAACATTTAGTAAAAATAGGTCTCCTTAAGATTGCATGTACACATGAAGATATTTTTCAAGATTACATCCTCACAAAAACTATATTGGAATTTGTAGTCTATTTCTTGCGTTGTGTCCCATTCTTAATATATAAAGGGAAGAATATGGAAATTAACTATTTCTAACTATTTAGACACAGATTGGAAAATCTAAAAGGGATATAAAGTTGTTGCTAATTGTATTTGGAAGGTATAAACAAAAAAAGCATACTGAAGGGAGATTAACAGTGATAAAATTATCTAGACCACTCTGTCCATGTACAGAATTAGCAAAAATTTAGATTTATCGATCTGAAATCAAGATATAATTATGCCTTACTCTATTTTATATTTAGATTAACTCTGTAAAAGAGAAATTTTAGTTTAGTGAAAAATGAATGTACAGATGTTCTTAAAGTGAGACATCAGAAAAAAATTATATTTTATCTCCCGCATTCATCCAAAATCAATGGAATATAATAATAACCACTATTTCTTAGTGATTTTGTATGAAATTGAAGTTAGTAAGTAAGAACCAAAGTTTTCTTGCAAAAGCAACAGCAGTAATGACTGTAGACAATGCAATGTGTGAGCAATACTTCCTGAAAGTTTAGTAATTGCCTCTTTCCTAGTAATTTCTTTAAGGCTGGAATTTTGAAAAACTTTGCATTTGAATTAAACTAAGACAACTATTATCATATCTACCAAATGAGAATCTGAGTTACCTGTATAGCTGTGAGGATATTGGCTAATGCCTGGCCGTATGTGTCATGACAGTGAACAGCAAGAGCATTCAGAGGAATTTCTTTCATAACAGCTTCCAACATTCTTTTCATACTTCCAGGAGTCCCCACACCAATTGTGTCCCCCAGAGAGATTTCGTAACAACCCATGCTGTACAGCCGCTTAGATACCTGATCAGAAACAGAAAAACATGAAAAGGTCAAGATGAAAGAATATAAAATAGGATCAAGAACATATATTAAAAAGGACACACTTCTCTTCTCAGGTTTCATGATTTGACCCACCGAGATGGACCTGTGTATCAGAAATCCTCTATTCATTCTTAAAAATTGTCACCCAAACAGAATGTTCCATAGATCCTCTTGTTTTAAATTTATAGTTCTGCTTCTGTACATGAAATAACCAACAAAGCCAAATCCATCAAAACCTTGCTTTTTGACTCTCCCACAAAATCCAAATAAGCAAGACTTTACACTATGAATTAAGTGTCTGTCAAGCCCTTTCCCAACATTTTCCTTTCTCTGGAGATTTCCCAGCTGTTTGGTTTTCTCCATGTACTTTTCAGCTTACAAATTATGCAGGGTAAAGACCTGCCCTTTTGTTCGCTTATTACATGGAGCCAAGCACATGGTTGAACTATGACAATAAATAACTAACAAGAAGCCTGATCTTGCTTTCACTTGGCACTGAAAACATCAATGAAAGCTGAAGTTTTAACACACAGTTATTAATTTTGCCTGCTTTTCATGAAATCAAACATTAAAATACTAACAAAGCAAAACTGTAACTTAATTAACATCCTAGTTTTTAAGTTTGTTTTTTTCTTAATATCAAGCAAAACCCTATAAAAATAGTTCTTACTTATGTAAGTAGATGCCTAAATGTTTCTGCAATTATGTCTTTGAGAAGTTCTTTGTATGAGTAAGACATTTGAGGTCTGGCTTCATAATGATTGTATCTCAGAAATAGAGAATTATGTTTGTACCAAAAATATTGCTTTAGAAATTGAATGTAGGAACTTTCCATCTTAGTTTTGTTGAATTTATTTGGAAAGGGTTTCACCTTATTTTCAGTTGCTGAGTATGTTTGTCCCCACTGTGTATCAGCAGTCCCGAAAGGCCACCACACTGGAACAGAATCCCAATCTGGAAATCAGCTCTTTAGAAATGAAAAAATATAACCCTTTTCCAAGACATCTTCAGTTGCCCTGCACGCTGCTGTTAAAGCAATTCCAGGACTTCATCAGAGGGATTGCTGTGAATATGTCTGAGGAAGCTGACAAAGTGCTGCACCAGCAGTCTCGGAAGTGCTGGATTAATATTGCTGTTCACTTAATTCAAGGAGCAGCTGAAAAAGAACTTCAAGTAGTCTGAATTGTTCCACTTTATTAAAGCTTGGAAGTGCTATGACTATTGCAAAGGTAGTAAAACTTTGTGCTTTAACATCAAAGAGCCCCTGGTTCACATAAACATAAATTCAATATATGCTTTATGAAAGGGACACACACCAGACTGAAAGAAAAAAGAGGTTTTATCTTGCAGAGTATTTTTATATCATCAATATAGGGCAGGTGTCTTAACAGGACTACTGTAAGAAAAAAATAAATAAAAATCACCTACAGTTAGTGGTACAATACCCCTAGTCAATCCTCAAACTTCAGTTATTCTTTAAGGTCAGGGTAAAAGAAGTAGACTGCCTTTTTTTTCTCATATTCTTTTTTATTCCTGATTTTCTAGACGAGCATTTTAGTGATGACAAAGAAATTATATAAACTGCTAGAAATTATGTTACATTCACTTCCTTCCCATGCTCAGTCCTTAGGTCTTCCAGCTTCTGAAAATAAAGTTTTAAAAGATGAGAGAGGGAGAAACTGCTAAGAAACTGAGCATCATCACTGACTTGTCATGATCTAACCTTAAATCTACCCTTAAAAATACATCTATAATTTCAAAAAGAATGTGCATGCTTGGAAGCTGAATAGGAAGTTTTCATATTGGATTTTCTATCCTACGATAGTAGGAGGCAGTCCATTAGTTACAGTTTTGCAAGTTTTAATTGTGGATTTTTGGGAGGAAGGTGGGGGAGAACACACTGTTTGGTCAGTGTAATCAGAATGTGATTATGAGCTTGCAGCTTTACTGATTGAAGAGGGTTGCGTTCTGCACCACTGAGCAGTTTTACTACGCGTGAGTCTTGTGCTACTGCCCGTGGAAGCACTGCCCTGACACCAAGCATTGATCAAAATGGGAGTTAGTGACCCAACACTACACTACAACCTCTTAGGCATGTGAACAATCCTACTACTGGTAGTAACATCTAAAAACTGAATTCAAAAGGTCATAATTGAGTTACAGATTATTTAAAGCAAATAACAGCATAAAAACACAGTGCAGTCCTTGTGGTGTAAGGGAAACTTTGTAATAATTCAACAGCATTCAAACAAGATAAGGCACATTTCCTGTAGCCTATCTGTATGCTGGATAGTACTTACATGAATTCACTGCTCTAGGTTAAAAGGAAGCTAAGGAGAGAAAGGAGGCAGAAAGAAAAAAACCAATCAAGTATATGACTGGAAGACAATAGGTAACACAGTGGCTTCAAGGACCTTATACAGTGCTTCCAACAACTTTAAGCCTTACTTGCCTAAGGTTGTAATTCACAAACTTCGGGATGATAAATGGTTAAACAGACTTCCTTTCAAGAGAAAGGAGAGTGATAAAAAAGGACTATGCAGTTTATGGTTTTAATAGATGAAATATGTTTGGTTTTTTTTAAATAAAGAAACATACAGATGTACCAGACGGATTCTAGAAATCTGCAGGCATCCAAGTTTGCACTCACTAGATAACTGTGTATAAAACAGTTTTGCACTTAGTAAGCCAGAAATGCATGTAGTCTGGAGCCACCTCTCCTAACTGGTTTTGCTTCAGTTAAAAAACTCTTTTGCTTAAAATAAAATAAAATTGGTCATTGTCACTGACTGCAGAGGAAACAGTCTAAGCCTTTCAGACACAGATGCTGATTGCAAAGCACAGTCAAGGGAGTCACACACTCCCATCCCAAGAAAGATGATGACCAGAGAGGCAGATCTCTGAAAGGATTTAGCAAGACAGACAGTAATTTTGATAATTCTGATTCAGCAAACAATGAGTGCATGTGTTTATGTAAAATCCATTAACAGCTAATCAGATGCTTCTATATAAACACCAGTGCTTGCTGAATCAGGGCCTCAATACTTTAATGAGGCAGCCTTTATTCTTAAACATATATACAATGGTGTACAGGTACACAAGAAGACACTTACTAGGATGAAGACAGAAAATAAAATACCGGTGTGAGTAAAAGTTTGCAGGTTTGGAACATTAAGTAGCACTCCCACTGGCAAACTGAAAAGGAGCTCTTCTATGCAAGGAGAGTAGTTAAAAAACAAGCAACACATGGAAAGAAGCCTATTGGGGAACATGATACTGCAGTAAGCAATTTACTATCAGCACAGCTGAATCTGTCATCTGCTCTAACTAAAGCTGTGTCATTTCTAACTTTCACTTCATATTAAAGCAAATTAATCTAGAAATACTGCATAACTGCATATCTTCCAATTTACCTTTTTTTTTTTTTTTTTTCCAAAGACTGTGAGTATATGTGGCTGCTGTGGGGGAAGTATTATCACAAGTTCCATCTGGAATGTATATTAGAAGGAGATGTAGGAGAACAGGACCTGAAAGCCACACATGCAGAGCACAATATATCAGACAAATGCTGACTAGCTGCTAGTGCTACAAAGAGAAAAAAAGTGCTTTGGAGATTCTGCCAGATCACCAAAAGTAGGTGATTAAATGTAGCAGAGAAGACAGGTCCAGGAGGAAGGCCAGCATGCTCTGTCTTATGCCTCTTCAATTCTCTCCACTTTCTTCTCTACTGTCCATTTCAGCTTTGATGCCCTCTTTGCCTTCCTGCAAAGTTTAACACTTGTGTTCCACTCATCTCTTTCTCTGATGGAAAAAAAGCCTGGACCAAGACATTGTCTTTCTTCTCCTTTATTCTAAATGGAAAAAGGGTGTGGGGAAGGAAGGTGAGGCTTATTTCACCATAGAGGTAGAGCAAGTGAAGCAGAAGGAAATCATGTTGGGGATGAATTTTGATTTATGTGTCAATCACATGACACTTGTCAGAAGCATAGTGTTGTAGCAGTGGCTCTACTAGAAGATAGCACAGTATGCTTATCCTAACATAAAATGGAATTAAAAGCAAATACCCTTTGTAAGAGGTTGTGCTGGAAATCATGTTGTACAACATGGTCTACTGACATATGTGCTTGAATTTATTTCCTTAATCTTTTCCTTACCTTTTTGTTGGAGGAAATAGCACATAATATTTTTCCTGATGACTGATAACAATCAAATCATACTATTTTCCTAAGATTTGACTGTGTATGGTTGAGTGCAGTCGATTTTACTATTAGCTATGTTTTGTGTTTGTTTTCCTTAAATTCTATCCATTAAAGATCTTTTTTTAGGATTACATACTGAATAGTACTTATAGACATTTAAAAATGTAATTTTGAATCATTAAAAAGACAAGCCAGAAGTTCAGTCTTACTTCTGCCACTTTAGCTGGTATGACATTTCCTTCATAGGGACATCCCAATGCACACGACACATACCTACAACAGAAAGAACATACAAAGATACTTCTCTTTTATAAATGCATATCTATAACCATCCATGTTACATATAAAAAAAAAAAAAAAAAAGAAAAGATTAAATATACTTTTGAATGTTTAAATCAGTTAATGTGGAATGAATATTTGAATGAAAAGTTAAAATTGCATCAGATGAAAATAGCAGGTTTATCAATTTTATTTTTAAATCACAGAACAGAGATTTACAGCTTTACTTTTTGTGCTCAATGTATGTCACAAGTTGTAAAGGACTGGCAATGCAGCCAAGCTAAATGCTGATGCAGGAGACTTTCAGTTTTTCTTGGTATTTCCTTCTGAAGTTTTAAGAGCCAAATGAAGTTTTGCCTTGCCTGGCTGAAACAAGGTATTCAGAGGAAGATATAATTTTCTTCCTTATGCCAGCTACCTGGATCATAGAGAGCAACACATGAACACAAGCAACTTATAACAACCCCATCATCTCATAAGTCACTAGAATTGTGGTGAATGGAGTAGCTTTCGCCCTCTATCTGTATGGCATTTCTGTCCCAGTTCCCCAGAAGAACTACAGCTTCATTGCAAGCTGTAGATTAGGTACGTCTTGGATCAAAAAGAAACTGAGAAGCCAGACTGTGTCTCTCAGCAGCTATCAACTCTACAAAGCACAAAAATTGAAAGCCACAACCAAGCCTCCATTGTTCACTCTTAATGCTGTGTTAGCATAGAATTTGGTTTAACTTTCCTTTTTAAAATGCCAATTAAGAGCCATGAAATTCCAATTAAAGTTCTAATTGTTTATCTTAAATTGATTAGTAATAGGATTAAACTAACGAGAAACAGCCATTTAAAATCAAAATAAGTGTGGCTGTAGAGGGATTTACAACAGATTCAGAGGCAGGCAGAGGCCCAGTCCCAGTGGGAGGTTGTTCAACTGCTTAATAGAAGAACAAGAGCCCCCACCATTCCTTTTCCCTCAACACTGAAGGATATAATGTAAAATTATACACTGTATAATGCAAACAGGATTGAACAGATGCCAGTTTGTATGTAGTCAAGGTCTGCAGGGTAAAGGATGTATTGTTTCTTTGCAGTTGAAGGAGAAACTGATTGATAGAATGTGAAATTAGGACGAGTAACAGGCAAAAAAATAGTGAAAAACTGTCAACATTTTAATGTGTAGAACATATTCCATTCCTTATATGGAGGTACGGGGTTGGCACACTGGAATTAGAAGTAAGAACGAAGCAAACCTTGAACCTAAAAAGAACTTGATTAGCCCTGACAAAGAAATGGAAATGAATTTTGTTTCCAAAAAAGTGGTTTGGTCCATTACATCCTGCTCATAATTTTAGTCCATATGCCTACTAGGCATGACTTCAATTATCTGTATGTCATTATGAGAACCAGGTTTTTGAAACTGGGCCTTAGACTTCATATCACCCCCAATTTACATGTCATTGTTTAAGTTTCAAAATTCTAAATTTTCTTATCTGCATTAAAGATTTAAAAAGTAGCTGCTGTTAACAGTTAAACAGTACCCTGCTTTTTAGTGACACTGAATTAAAAAATGATTCAGGATAATTTACTTTTTTTTTTTTTTTCTCAAAGACAGTTTTTCAAATTAAACCAGAAATTTCAGACACAAATGATTGCTTTTTACATAACACTACAGTGTCTAGACCCAGTGAATACAGAGAATTTTACTGAAATTATTTTTCAACATCAGCCACAGTACTTATTATGAAGTGAGCAAGAACAGTACTAAATACAAAGTAAATGCAAAACACACATTACATATGTGCACGTTCCCTTTAGTTACATATATTTTTACATATTCCTAACAGCTACATATGTTATATCAAGAAGACATGCATTTGGTAGTGATAATGTGGCACGAATGACATCTGGAATGGAGTAGGGCAAACAAAAGTAAAAGCAGGCCGAAAGGTACCTAGAGAACAAGGGAATACTCCCTGTGGTTCACACCAGCAAGCAGAAACTCGCCTGAGCTCACATAATTCAGCTGGGCCTGCTGGGATATGAAAGTATGTAGTGACCTGAGGAATCTACCTACTACAATGTGCAAATCTGTTTGAGATTAAGAACTCTGTATGCTTACACCATTGTGACTAGACTGATATTTTAAACAAGGAAAATATGATAGATATAATCTATCTGGGCATCTGATATTTGATATCAAACCAGAGAAAATAGGGATTACTGAAAGAATTTGACAGGTAAAGAACTTCCTACCAGAGAGAGAACAAAGTCCTGTGGATAATGAAAGAACCGGTTTTCACTAGAGTTCATCAAGGATGAGCTTGGCAGGTTACCTAGTATTTCATTTAACGAATTGTCAGAAAAATTGGAGGTGTGGTGATAACATTAAATTTCTTGGTACTGTCAATAGAAAAGAAAAAGCATTAAGATTCCATGCAGAAAGGAGAGGAGATAATTTGACAAGATTTTACTATATTCTTATTGAAAATAAGAGATACAATTTGAGTAATCGGTAGAAAAAGTAATGCAAGCTGGAACAGATGCTGGAAAAGGCTAAGTACAGATAGTAGGGGTACAGAAAGCCTAGCATATGAAAGGAGAAAATATGCATGTCTGTGCAAAAGAGGGAAGATAATCCTGTGTCTGGTCTGAGTATTTTTGCCAAGACACCTAAAGCAAAAGCAGCACCAGGTGGGATGTTTTGTAACTGCATTTGTGTGGTTCCAAATTAACTAGCTTAAATGAGAGGAAATAGGTTTCAATAGGAAGGTAGATCTGTTAGCTACACATACAGTTGGCTGTTACATTTTCTTTTCTGTGTATGAAATGGCCCATAAGGCATTAAAAGAGTCCAGCCAAAGCAGAGACCCAAGACTTCCATCCACACAACTTTGAAGAACATGCTGAAGAACTACTTTGAAAGAAGAAAATTAGCAAGACAGAGCCACGAAAAGCAACAAAAAAACAAAATTAAAGAAGAGTCTGGTCAACTGCAGCAAACACTACTGACAAGTCAAGAAGAATGAGAATAGACTACTGTTTCTGAGATGTTGTCATCAGGGAGTTTGGTGAGAGCTGTTGCAGTTGCAAGCATGGAACAGAAGCCAAAGTGTAGGAGTTATATGAGGGAATCACAGAAGAGGGTCTCCAGACAGTAATTATAAACAGCGCCTTCAATGAGCTTAGGAATGAAGAAGAGATAGGCGATGAGATATGATATGAAGAACCAAGTAGGGTCAAAGGTGCAATTTTTAAGAGGCAAATGCTCACTTATATTGCAGTGGAAAAGAGCCAGAGGACAGTGAGAGGTTAAGAAAGAGAATAAGGGAGGGGAGAAATAAGAGGAAGAACAGAACGTGGGGTCACTGGGGCAAGTGGAAGGGGTACAGATGGAAAGTAGAGAAGAAACTCCTGCTCCTCTGACAGTGGAGGAGAAAGAGAAAGGGTTAGGGGAGGGAGAAGAGAGTGACAGAAGGAAGAGCATACTGTATCTATTTTTCCTTGGGAGAAAAAACAAGATCCTATGTGAAGAAAAGCAGCAGACAGAAAAAGAAGGAAGAGTTTGAGCAATGAGTTACAGATGCAACTGGGATTTAATTTGGGGATTCAATTAAGTTGGAGAATACAGCTGTTTTCTAAAAAAATGTCAGGAAAAAAAAAGACTTTGTAATGAAAAAGACTGCCTTGGTCTCAGGATATTCACCAGAGACGCTCCACAGTATGAGAGCAGAAGCATATATCTCGGAGCTCACAAAGCAGAACTCTGCAATGGAAGTGTTTAATTCTTATGTGCTTAAATCTTTGCTGAATCAAGGCCAGACATTTTAGTAGCTTAACAGTGTCTTTAGCAAGTAATCAAGAAAAGATACCATGCAAACAGAGGTGGAAAGAAGGACCCGCAATGTGAACATATCTATACAGCTGCTTTAAGAAGACATGGATAAATGCTGTTTGGCTCACTCAGGTTCTGAGAAATGACAATTCCTCCCCTTAATAACAAGTGATAAAAAGAAGTTCTCTACTTGTTTCACCTGGCTGAATTTACCCAGTCTCTTGCCTGTTCTACAGATTTCACTGGAGGTATCATTTGGTCTTCTCCTAAATTGTTTTCTATGCATATTAAAACAATAATTAAAAAAACCCCCAAACACCTCAACAACTTTACTGTGTAATACTTTGGACAAAAACGCTGAACAGCCTCTGGGGATGGGGAGGGAGAAGGAAGAGGAAGAGAGTTTTCAATTTCTTCCAGTAAGCCAAAACCAAATTGCAGTGTTCCACACACGGTATAGACAGTGTAAGGTCCCAACGATCAAGGTCACTAGGAACGGTGATCATCACCACACCAGCCCAATGACTGTGCAGTGCATGATATCAAACCACAAACAGGGTAAATGAGTAAACTTTTCATAACCAAAGTGTGTTAAAGGGAAAATGAATCCAAGCAGAAACTGAACTCCATGTTTTCATCAGCCCTTTGTCAGCTTGTTTCAGCAAGAGTTCCAGAGCCAGATCCACAGCTGCTACCACAGCTGGAAGCACAGAGCCTCCTGAGAAGCCAGTTGCAGACTCAGATGCTGCTGTTTCCTGTTTATTATTATAGTGTAAGTTCGCATATAATTTACCATGTTCACTGCAGATGTATTTATTTTTATTGGACGTCCGTGCTAAAATGTATATGCCTATCATTTGGTGAATTCATAATATTAAGGTTGATATATTCTGTCTCTTTGCAAAGGAAGACATTTGTTAAAAACAGGCAAAATTTACTGTAAGGAGAGGGGAAATACAATGAAGAGAAGAGAGAAAAGAGATTCTTCCAGAAACAGAATCTCCAAGCCAAACCCAACATGTGTAAATAAGGCCAGAATTTTTTTTCCACATTTGATTTAGAAAGAGAAACAACCTCTCCATGTTGCAAGTAATACACACGCTATTCAAAGTGAATCCTATAGTAATAGTATGTTATTTTCAGAATGCCCAGAAAACACCATTAAAATGTGAACTATGTTCCAGAAAATAACCACGTCTCTAAAAATAGAACAAAGCTGTTACTATAATGAAGGGCCACTGAACTACTTGACTTTTAATAACTATATCAAATTATCCATGGAACAATCAGTAACATACTAGCAAACACATTGTATTTATTACCTTGTAATTTCATACTAACATTTCAAGTCTGATTTTATGCTACCCTTTAAGAAGAAACAGGATTCATTTTTACTTTCCACAGATATCCCCCCTTTTTTTAAAAAAAAAGCAAAAAAAACCCAGCTCTTCTGGCCTAGTAATACTATTTTGTACCTCAGGCACCACAAAAAATGGGTACAAGTTGGTATGAAGTTATTCCTAAGGACAATCTCTCCTCTTATATAGTGCAATCATCCAGTATGATAGAGTTAGTACAATGTCTCCTACATCCTTTTCTTAACCTGTCCCCAGTACAGAGAAATGCATCAAGTCCCAACATCCCAGCAATCCCCAACTTCCCCAACTTCTCCAAGGGACTGTGACCAACTGGCTTAACATTGTGTAACCCTATAGATTTGTTTAGCATTCGCATACTAAAATGTGTTGATTCCAAGCCTATTAAATGTTCCTCTATATTTTGTTGTTCCCATAATCTCAAATATAGGCTCACTTATAGTGATAGGAAGGTGTTAAACCGGTTTTACTGTCTAAAGAAGAGATAATGGTATAAATCACCCTATTACCAATATAATTGTGACCATGCTAAAATACACAGTGCAGTCTAAAAATGGGAGAGGTGAAAGTAATGTTGAAAAACATCATGCACTCCAGCCCTAAGTGTTCCAGAACACCAAAAAATATGAGTTCAAAGTTTCTGTCTGTTTTTGTACAGCATGTGCAGCTTTAAGTTGTATTGATTTGTGCAAAACTGAATAGTTTATCTCATGGTACTTCTAATTAGGTACGTAAAATATTGTAAGGCCATCCAAATAAATTATGGTATTTAAGATGAACTGTAATAAAATAAATAAATAGAATTAATGAACTAAATGATGAAGCTCAGATTGTCCTAATAATCAGAAGTTTCAGATAATCAGGATGTTTCTTTATTAAAAAAACAGACTTCATTATTGGTTTCCAGAATTAGTTGTTATAAAGTATATTAAAATAAAACTGTTGTACTCTTCCACGTGTATTTTTTTCAAAATAAAAACAAATATCCCTAGCACAAGATAAAGGTAACTGTAATAAGCTATTTCTCTTCAAGTTTTGACTTTTTTTTTTTGTTTTTCCTTGTGTATTAGCATCAAAGTAAAACAACAATTATTTCCTGTAATTAATAAGGAATTATATATATTGTAACCTGTAACCTTTATTTTAACATGGTATAAAAGGTGATAATATTGCATACAATCATTTGTTTGGTATCTATTTGTCATAGCAGAAATTACTGCTACACTTCCAAGTATATCATCCAGTATCTGAATTCTATACAAACACAGATGTAAGCCAAATATTGATACATTTCAATATGCTTTTATGTATTGTGAACTTCACCATATTGCTCATTCTTAAAAGACACAGGACTATAAACAAAGGAATTATATACACCAGTTTAGAATTAATGTGCGATTACGCATGTTTTAATTCATGAAGCAGCAGCTTTGCAAGGAAATGCTTCTAGAGTTATAGCAAATATTTGCATCTGTTTTTCTAACACTGAACCTCTAAACATTTGCATACACATTCACATTTGCACATTCAATTAGTGCAAAGGGCCTGAAAAGGGCTATTCACATCAAAAATTTTCAGAACTAGGACATAAATACAACTTTTAGATGCTGGTCATGGAGAAGTGATTTTTTAGTAGAGAAAAAAAAATTACAACCTTATATTCCCAGATATTTTGGATTAGGTCTAAGACAGTCCTATACAAACCTTAATGTTTCAGAGGGAGCTACTCTGACTTTATTTCACTGTCACAGGACACAAAGTAGGTAGTGAGGTACCATTTGTGGAAAAGGGGGAAACACAAGTCCTTACTTTCTTACTGTTCTGTTGTACTAATTGCAATTTATTTCTGTGTCTTTTAAAATTTCGGAATACATTAACTTGGAAGAATCTAGCTTAGTCAGAATTTACTTAACATTTTCTTCATACACACATTAAAAATACATTTAAGTTAAAATACAACCCAAGTGACTACTTGGTATTATCATCTGCCACAGTTTTTCATCAATCCTGACTGTTACGCTTCATTTTTAATCACTAAAAAAGACGTGCTATTTTTAATAGGACCCGAATTATGCATTAAAAGATGCAATTATAAGACCAGCAGTATTTTGTGGCATTTCACAGGCAAAATATGCATAGTAGTAATTAGCTGACCACACAGTTTATAACTGTTGTGACTCAGTGTCTTCACTGAATGTGTCCCAGATGTTATTGTAAAGTTTTTATGCATGTATGAAAAAAATAAAAATAAAAACCCCTTTATGACACTAATAAATAGTCTAACCTCTAAGACCATACACAAGATTTCAATTCTTCATAAACATTTGAACTAATTTAGTAAACATTTAGAAAACTCTGTACTGTGCTACAGATTCTAAATGTGACAGCTGACAACATAAATTTTCTGGATGATGATGGAGTCAATGTTAGTGCAGCTGTAGCAACAGTAAGACATGCAAAAGCTTAAAGTTTAGTTTCAAGTCTTTGAGTGTATTTTTCATAAGATTCAAAGATTGCCAATGACTTATGCTCACTACATAAATTCTAAACTGCCAGTAAAAATAGGAAATAAAATTTGAACCCCTTAAAATTATTTTTGGAAGTATTTTTCAACTGCACAAATAAGGAGTTAGGGTAAGGCACTAAATTATCCATTTCCTGCAAATAAATAACACTTTAAACAATAAGAGTGTTTTAGAAAGGAAACAACCTCTGTACTGAAATGAATATAAATACATTTTATGCATATTAATATTTTTATTACCTAAGTAACTCAGGCAAAATATTTAGCCTGCAAAACTTATATTAGAAGTCAAAACGTGTCGTCCTGGAAGCTTTCTTGACCAAAGGCTGCATGTTTTGGCCACAGTTCTTTACAAGCAGCTAATCTCTAAAAGGGTGATTAAGACTAAAACACTGATTCTCAGTGCACGGAGTACAAATCGTACATATAGTCTGCAGCTTCATTTTTGTTACCTTGCAGCACAAAGCCTATTAATACATTTCTTATATCTATTGTAGTTTATATAAATTAGAAGGTGCTAATCCTTAGCATATGCACAGGTAGGATGGCATACATCTGCTCTAACTTCTGATATAATAATCTATAGCCTATACCGTACATAGGCCATCTAAAGGATGACTAACATAGGATAGGATCCAAGCTCTCTTGCAGCCAAAAGGATGGATCATGCAGAGCATGGTTCATCTTATTCTAAGGCAGGTACTTTAAAAAACACATACGATAAATCATAGTCTGCAGACTGCCTATTTCTCTGTAATAACTACAAGCAGATTTAGGACCACAAGCTCAGTCTTCTTGTGTGGTCATGCTCAGATCTGTCTCATGTTACAACAACAGTTGTAAACAACAGGTAATTATTTTCAGTAAATAGAAGCCACACAACAAAATAAAAACTGAAACTAATCTTCTCCTTGGAATTAAGTAAGAACCAGTCAAATCATGAGCACTAATTCTAAATACTGAATGTCAACTGATGAATAACATCCCATTCTTTTGTTTCCAAAATGATGGGTTTGAGGTCTTTCAACAGCAATTTCCAAATTTCCACTTCTAAAACAGCTAGTTTGTGCCACTGCTTCACTTGTCAGTGTGATACTTACAGATCAGGATATAAAGCATAAAGAACAACTTGCCACAAAGCCTTGACTGTCTCAGCGTTTAGAGAATTTTGCCTGGAACAGGGATACAAAAATGCCATTTATTTTACCTGTCACTAAAAGCAGCTTCTTTAGTAGCAGCTAAGTATGGCATCATAAATCTAGATCATAAATCACAGGATTTGAGAGCTAATTTTTTTGGTTTTGTTTCATCTCCAGAAAAAAGTCACCTTTTTTACACCATTTCTATTAAATCTCTGTTTAAGTTTTACTTTCTGATTATCTTTTCCATACCCTTTTTTCATCAAGGAAAAGAAGCCTGTAAAATTCCACAAATCTTCCAAATGTACTGCAATATTTGGAAACGAATGAACTACTTCCACTCAAGTCAAGTCCTAATAAATTCCTTTTATTATCCTTTTTTTTTTCTTTTTTGCTCTGCTTCTGTTTAACCATTTTCCTACTTCTTCCTCTCTGTATATGCCTTCCTATCATAGAATCAGAGAATCACAGAATGGTTTGAGTTGGATGGGGTATTAAAAATCATCTAGTTCCAACAACCTGCCATGGCAGAGATACCTTCCACCAGACCAGGTTGCTTAAGGCCCCATCCAACCTGGATTTGAACACATCCAGTGATGGAGCATCCACAACTTCCCTGATGCTTTCTCTTTTTTTTTTTTTTTTTCCTACTGTGTGCAATAAAAAAAAAAAACAAACACCCAAAAACAACAAAAAAAACCAACCCAAAAATAAAAAACCCAAACAAAACTGTCACACGGGTCATCAAATAGCAGACAATAAATGTATGGGAATGTTGTAGAATCCTACCATGGGAACAGTCATTTCCATCACTTCAGTATATCAGTGACAGAATAACTGCTACTAGCATATTACAAATGCCTTAGACATACAATCTGTGGGAGAAAACAAGCAGCAGGTTGCCACTTTCTTAAACATATAAAAACTAGTGCACAGAAGATAAGTTAACATTTTAAGCTCCAACATCAATACAGAGTACACCATAGGGGCTTCTTCATCACCTGCAGTTCACATCTTCTGGACCAGTTGCAAAGTCCATTTGTTGACACCAAGAGCTATCCAAAAACATACACAATGCATAGGCTTTGAGTATTCCTTTCACAGTTGATTGCCTCTATTGTGCCATTTGGTTGAATTTCGTTAGTGAAATACAGGAATATGATAGAGAAGTTTAGAGCAAAAATGTTTACATGAAAGAGTTTAGAGCAAAAATGTTCACCAATGCCTAAGGTTTGCTGCTACACACATGCTCTCTTTTCTGAATTGACTGCCTGTTCCCTTACCCACACCCATCAAGGACCTAAAATTCAGGCATCCCTGAGCTTAATCCTTCTGGAGAACTCAAATTGCTAGTTACATTCTCAGCTCGGAATTTAGTTTCAGAAAAATGTGGTAAACAGGGGTGGCAGAAACCTTTTAAACAACAGATCCCTCAGAAGTTGCTCAGGAAGGCAAACCCTGATGCTGACAGATTAGCAGCTAAATAGAGTATTTAAACTCTGGTACAAGTTACTGTTTCTTAATACAGTGAAAGTCCTTAATTCTCTATTCAGTGATTTTCCATCTGAAACATATAACCAGGCCAAGGAAAAAGGCCCCAAACATTTATGAGCTATCCTTGGTTGGATGTGTGCGCATTAAAATCCTTGGGCTGGACAACATTACGTCCAGAGGTCCCTCTCAACACCATTCTGTTATTCTGTGATCCTCTGAGGCTGAGGTACAACTAGAAGTCAGATCTTCCTTTCTCAAGGCAAACGCTCAAACTACCACACTATTGTGCACAAAGTGAGCAGTAGCATTACCTCATCACTATTTCTAGGGGAGAGATCTCAGTATTTATTACCAGACAGGATTTCAAGCATTTAGTCCCTGAGGTATCTACCTCTATCTATTTTCAAGTCAAAATATTTTCTAAGTATAGTGTATTTTGCATTACTAGTAATTCTCAAGCAATTTCAATGTTGAGTTTCTCCTTTTTTCATTCAGAAGGACCTTCATAAATAATCTTAGATAAGTAGCTCTGTGTAATCCAAAAGAAAACGGAAATGAAAAAGACAGACTGTTCAAGGGCAAGTACCATTCAGGATTATTTCATGTTTAAAAGAAGGTACTTTAAAGAAAGATAAATACTGGATGATTCTAGAGTTTCATGCACTAGAGACTCCAAACACTTCAACACCTGGAGTTTTCAGAATAACTTATATCGAGGATATTTTTTTTCTTAGGAGTACATTTGTCCTATCATTCTTAAACCTTGATTCTACAGTGTATGAAGTAATTTTTTATCAATACTATAATAAAATAAAAGTACGCAGGCTATTTTTTTAAGGTGCAGGAAATGGTATTATGCATTTTCAGCATCACAAAATAATTTTTATTATGTCATCTGTGAAGATAAAAATACATGTGTATATTAAAATGAGTATGGTTACACACACAGCTTTTCATTTCAATTTCCAGTGAAAACTAGTCACCATTAGTAGTTACAAAACACAGAGCAAAATATATTAAAAAAAAAAATACAGTGATTCTAATAACTCTAATACTTAAGAATCTTTATATTTACCCACGCACGGGGATATTCATATTCCTTGCAGATTTAGCAACTTCTTCAAATTTTTCTATGCTTTCTTCGATTGAACAATTAATATTCATTTTGCTAAAAGCTTCAGATGCTGCACCAAATACTGAGACTTCTGTAGCCCCTGCTGCAATCTGAAAAATACATTTCAATAAAACAGTGTCATAAAACTACATAAAAAGATTAGATTAAGCATTTAATTCTGTATGACATTCTAGAATGCTGAAGTACATTTTAAGTATATCATCCATATCTAAAGTAAAAGTGTTATTCTGATTTTTTTTTAATCTATTGCATACAAACAGATTGAATCAAATTTTGAGTTCATTCACAGTGGCATATTCCCTTCTTCATCTTAGCAATTAGGTAAACATATTTTTGAAGTGATAAATGATAAAGGTATTAAGATGTAGGAAATCACATGATGAAATATGAAAATGATTGATACTTATATTCATTTTCCAGAAAGGAAAAAATTATATAACAACTGTGTAATATCCATCCTCTGTACAAAGCCTTTTCCTTGTGAATGCCATGAGGTCATTCTCAAAAGTAGGAAAGTTTGTTGCCTGAGTATACCTTGAGTAGCAACAATAACCCACAAGGATTTCCTTGTCAGAGCAAACTCTATCATCAAGAGCTCCACTGGTCTCGATGTCATAATTGATATGGATAATATGGAAAATGTGTATGTGAGAGTCTGTTAAGAAAAAGTCTCAGACCAAATACCAGTCTAGAAAATGTGTAAATGTGGTGACTTCACTGAAGGGGTAATTAGCTTGAGTTTGTATGCATTACTTCGGTACTCAATAGATCAACTAACATGAGGGAAACTAGAATGCTGAAAGCCAAAAAATAGGACAAGAAAACATTTAAGCTTAGGCGAATAGCTAATTAATTAATTCTTACTCTCCAGTGAGAATAATGTTCTTGTTTTACGAAAAAGAATGGAGCTTTTCCCTTTACCCTCTGCTTCTGCAGGGTAAGTGCTTCAGCAACCCTTACAAGAAGAAATATTCCTTCAAATAGAGAGAAGAAAAAAAATAGCAACGCAAAAGAACTCAGCAATCATCTAAAACTATTTGTGCATTGTTTTCCTCTCATACGTAATATGAAATATATAATATAGTATGAAATACAATATGATATCGCAGATTTAAGTCAACTCATACAAGCTACCATTGCAGACAAAGTTGTGGCTATATAAATCTGACTATTGATATTTGCCCATATACAGGATTCTGTTTTAACAGAGATTTCATATGAGAAACTGCATGGTAGACTATACCACAAATGTCCATCAAGCAGTACACTTTCCAAATACAGCATGTTCTAATCAAGACAAAAGCATAGAAGAACACAAAAAATTGTAAAGATTTGACTATTAATGTGTATGCTTTAAGAAGACTGAACTGCTACACTTTCACAATTCCAAACACTTCGAGTCTATAATTTTGAAGATTTATTTTGTATGAAATGAAACAATTTAAACTTTCAAACCCTACCAAAATGAAATGCAGAATTTAAGAAATCTGATACATTCCTATGTATTTTCATTTAAAAGACTCTTTCCTCATTCTTCTTCACTACTTTCCAGTAAGAAGACACTCTTCAGAAACTTTTCTACGATCAACAAGTCAAAGAAGGAGAAGGAACTGTCTTTCTCTTCATACACAAGCATCATTTATAGGAACTTTCAAAGAATGATCAGTACTTCCATTAAAATATGAATATAGAGCTTAACATCACTCTGTGAATCTGCACATTTTTCACAATGAAAACTGAGTGGTTTTAATGAAAAGAAAATGTGGCTTAGTTCTAACAGGATAGGTTATATGACATTAAACTTCTAGTTTTTATGGTACTGAACTGAAAGTGTCTGAAACAGAGAAGAGGTAAATGCGGACATCTCCTATCAGGGCACTTACAGCAGAATGAAAACCTTGAAGATTTGGTGTGAGAACAGGATATCGGACTCCAGGATGCCGCTCAATGCCCCTCATTACTTCTTTGTGATCTGCCATCTAACATATAAAACAAAAATTATTGATCATCAGTTGTTTTCTGATTTTATATAGCTAAGCAGAAATTGGCTTAGACTGTGGGTTTGCCTTCATTAATAAATTCATACAATAAGTATAACAACAAAGGGGTTAAATTGATGTTGTATGAGAACTCTTTTTTTCTGATTTCTTAAATTTTGAGTGTTTGAGCTGTAAACTTTCCAGTTCCATATGAATACAGAACTGTGGCTAAGATTTCTATGGTGCTTCTTTTTGTGTCTATCTATACAAACATAATTTGCATCATAAATTAATAGACTTGTGATCATGCTGATCATCAACTGTTATTGCAACTTTAAACTTACCTCAATAGACTCAATAGGTGGAATTAACAGAATAAAGGACATTTTAAAACCATACAGATCTTGACAATTTCAGCACTCTGATAAGTGCAGCTTCACAATCTTGAGCAAAAACGAACCTGAATCACTCAACACTGTCATCAGCATATTTGAAAAGACTAATCACAAGCCTATCCTTAAAAATATAGCAAAATCCAGTTCTCTGTGTAGTGTAACACTTTAATACACCTAGAATTTTTTTTCAAAGTAAGAAAATACTTCTCTATTACAGCAAAGGTCAAAGATCATTACTTTATTCAAGCATTTGTTTTCCTTAGTCTACCCTCACAAAATCAAGTCTTCCTTTTAAAGACATTCTTACTGTTTTCTTGCCTACAATTAAATATATTCCATGTACAAAACAAGAAGATTAATCAGAGACTTATTCATGTAATAAACCGTAGATTATTTACACTAGCACACTTTCTTGAAAGAAGTGGAGAAAAAATGAGTTTCTTTTTTAATGGTGTGCATGCCTGAGAACAATACAGAAGATGAAATGTATCTCTTATGATTCATGTCTTACAGATTTTGAGTTTTAAAAACTAATAGTGTATTTCCAGTCTTATTCAACATCTTCATCAATGACCTGGATGAAGGGATAGAGTGTGCCCTCAGCAAGTTTGCTGATGATACTAAAGTGGGAGGAGTGGCTGTGCTGCCATCCAGCGAGATCTGGACAGACTGGGCAATGGCAAACCTAATGAAGTTCAACAAGAATAAGTGCGGAGTCCTACCTACACCTGGGGAGGAGCAACACCATGTACTGGTACAGGTTAGGGGTAGACCTGCTGGAAAGCAGCCCCATGGAGAGGGACCTTGGTGTCCTGGTGGACAATAAGTTATCCATGGAACAGCAATGGACCCTTGTGGCCAAGAAGGCCAATGGTATCCTGGGGTGCAAAAAGAAGAGTGTGGCCAGCAGGTCAAGGGAGGTTCTCTTCCCCCTCTACTCTGAACTATTAAGACCACATTTGAAGTATTGTGTTCAGTTCTTATCTCCCCAGTTCAAGAGGGACAGAGAAATACTAGAGAGAGTCCAACGGAGAGCTACAACGATGATGAAGGGACTGGAACATCACTCTTGTGAGGAAAGGCTGAGAGCCCGAGGGCTGTTTAACCTGGAAGAGAGAAGACTGAGAGGGGATCTCATTAATGTTTACAAATATCTGCAGGGTGGGTGTCAATTAGAAGGGGCCAGTCTCTTTTCAGTTGTGCCATGTGATAGGATGAGAGGTACTGGTAGCAAGGTGAAACACAGGAAGTTCCACCTCAACATGAGGGAAAATCTTCTTTAGTGTAAGTGAGAGAGCACTGGAACAGGCTGTCCAAAGAGGTTGTGGAATCTCCTTCTCTAGAGACTTTCAAGACCCGTCTGGATCTGTTCCTGTGTGGCATGCCACAGGAAACACATATGAACTACAAAGCTCTCGTTACTCTATATTTTCACTCTGTATTTTCACAGGTACTTTATTGATAGCTTTGCAGTACCACAATTCAAAATATGTGATATTAAGTTATACCAGATTATTAAGTGACAATGCTACTGGCAACCTGGAATCTTCCTACCACTAGTTTCCTACTATGAAAATGAATGGATTAAAAATATCAGAAAAACACAAGTATGCCTCCTCAAATGTAAACCCAACACGTATCTCTATAAGGAAGTGGATAAACGAAAAGTGTCTTATAGACAGACAACTTGTTTCTCTTCAGGAAACTAGTGATGGCACAAAGCAACTTTTCGTAATTGCTTCTATATAAACTAAATCAGTGTGACCACCTAATACATCTGATAACATCACAGGATAACATTTAGTAATGTCTTAGTTTTTAAAGAACAAATTTTCATTTCTTATTTTAAAATAAATAGTATCTACATTTCTCAGGGCAAGGAATAATGTTTGAAACCAAATGATTAATTGAATGGCAAATGCTGGAATTAATTCCATACTTTAAAATTATAGCCTGACTTAAAATATACTAGAAAACCAAAATGGCAATTCTTCAACCAGTACAAAGTTGCCAGATCCAAATAATATTATATGTATCACATTCGTCCCATTACTATTTTTTCTGTAAGTAAAATCCCATTTTAACATATATAGCATGTTAGAAGATTTTAAATTGTAATACAATATTTCTTTCTTTAAAAATAAGCTTCCTAATTGTAGGTATTTATAATTTTTGGCCGTTTAGGTTATAGGTGTGGGATCCTGTTTTATATGGCACCTTGCTACTGTGGAACTTTTGCTTTTAGCTTTTTTCAGTAAAAAAATCTCTGCCAAAAAAAACAGTGGATGGGAAACCATGAAGGAGCTTTAAAATACTAAAAAAAGAAATAAGTGAATGAGTGATCTAAACATAACTGTGAATTCTATTCCCATGACCTATGAAAAACAAAAGAAAAGAGCAAAGGAAAGATGAAGTCAAGACTGCACTCCCTATCAAAGCAACACAATCTTATCTTTTAAATACAAAACATTTTAAACACAAATTAAGCCATTAAAGTATTCAGACATGAATTTAAGATAAGAAGGGATTGTTCACTTTTTCCAAAACTGACAAACCTGTGCTAAATCTGGTACTGCTGATGGCCCACAGGAAAAAGATATAATTAAATAAGAAAATAAGAAATTCACCTTTGCTTTGGATTTTTCCTTCTAATATTTAAAAACCTACATTATTCTCTGTTGCTGGAACTGCCAAAGTTTGATGGCACTTGGAAAAAAATAGCCTAGTCACTTTTAAGGGACACAGTATCATCACTTCTGATACCAAAGAAATTCTGCATGGTCGCTGTTCTCTTCCTCTTTCCCATTATCCTTCCTTTAGACCCTCCCCTGGTGATCCCAAGAATGCTGAAATAAACCAAAGGAGCCCCTCAGAGTGCTATACAGCTTGCTCTCCTAACTCATGAGTAAGAAAAACTATGATCATACTATGTTTTTCTCAGAGGAAAGCCTGGAATACAGTGCAGGCCCAGGATCTATTCTCAGTTTAAAATGGACAAACTGCATAAACATTTTGGAAGAGGATGTTTTATTTTTTAAATAATTTATGTGGTCCTAGCTAAACATATAAATACTCAAACACTTCTGTGCAAACAAGAAATTTACTGAAAAGGAGTTTAAATGATATAGAAAAGTATTGACTTATTTCCTTACTTGCAAGGAATTATTAAGTTTGCACAGGAGCTACATTGTATACTTCTGTACTAAGCCTGAATTTGCAGTGTTAAATAAAACCTGACACTCCTAATGACAATGTAGTTTCGCTGCTGAATTGTACCAAATATAAAAATTAATTTTGGAAAAATAGTAAGCAAATTATTACATTTCATTAAAATTCACTACAGCTGCTGATAAGAGTGCTAAAGCTGAAAAATAACTACAGTGCCTAACTACTACTACTACATATATGAAAGTGCCAAATTTAGATCTTCCAAACATACTTCCAAATGTGGAAAATGAAATTTCATTTGGGGACAAAGAAAAAAAGGTATACTACCTATCTTTATCACATCAATGACTATTAGTTCTCAGAAGAGTAGAAAAGAGGAAGGAACAACACTAAATTATACTCATGATATGTCACCATCACAATTCTTTAGTTATAACTGAATGTTTACATAAATAAAGAACAAAATAAAATGCCTCTATTCCACAGTATGACACTAACATTTATTGCAGAGAATTTTCTCTATATTACTAAAACCAAAAATCAATGCCCCTTTGGGAGCAAACTCAAAATCAGGACAGAATCTGCAACATCTCTTCTTAACTAGAAGCCTTCAACATGTATGCACGTGTCTGTTTGTATGTGTATCTGTGTTTATGTTAGTGTTTGGAAAAGGAGGACTACATTGGTGGTAGATACACAGAAATGTACCAAGTGCAGCAGACCAGAAAAGGGAAAGTAAGTTTCTGTGACAGTTCACACAAACGCCAGGTCTGGGAAGTCTAATCCCTCAGGTTGGTACTAGGGAGCACTCCTGAGAGTTTATTCCTTAGAGTACACCTAGGTTTTCCTGCCCTGATTCTAGGTCTCTGAATTGGTGTTGCTTCCACAAGAAGTCCCCTCCACTATGACTGTTCCCCAAGATCAGGCCCACTGCTGTTCAACCAGATACTCAAATTCAGTACTCTGCATCCCAACTGCTTCATATTCTCAAATCTTATTGTCTACACTCAGCATCCTGCAACCCTGTTGCCCTTATGGTATCGATCTACCATTCCCACACCTGTTATCCCCACTGAGCATTCTCTGACCAGTTCTCTCACTTCTCATTTACTACTGTCCCTTGCACATATGAATTCTTACTCTTATGCTGCAAGAGGCAAATTGTGAATCACTTGCTAAACTTGTCATTGTTTGGAAAGCAATGACAATATTTAAGATTTCTCACATTGTATGTAGTTATCATGGCAAATTGTACTCCCAGCATTTCTGCTGATCAGAGCCTGGAGTGCTCTCCTCCTAAAAGTTTATCTACCTGCACTCAAAGCCAGCTTACTGATAAGAAGACAGCAACCTGAGAAGCCTCAATCACCCTGGAGCTCATCAATAAAAGCCAGAAAGCAGATAAGAAGAAGTTCCCCCAAACAGCTCTGTTAAGAAGTCTTACCATGGCCTACCCTCCCTTTTCACTCAACTTCACAGCAACTTGTAAGATGAGACATTCTTATACTTCCTCCCTGCCTGAGAAACAATGCAACTGCACAGCAGCAGCCAAGCCTGTGCCTGGCCATCCACTTTACTGACTGGATCCTGACTATGTCTCCCAGACTTGACTTCCTGGCTTAACCTGGGACTGTGGACTCACCTGAGTGTGTGTACTCTTGGCTGCCCTGGTTACCCTCACCAGATTTGCTCTGCCCTCATGGACTGCTGGACTGCCCTTTGGTCAACAAGGGACTTCCCTGTAATCATGCCCCCTTGTTATCATGCCTGGCATTCAGTTCCTCTTCCCTTTTGGAGCAACCTGCTCTTGCTGCTAATGAGTTAGGGATTTAACCAGTTTTCTGCACAGCTTACTGGCATTTCTTCAATTATGGCTACTTTTTCATAATGAGCCCAGCTTCAGCGGACCTGAATAAAAGTATACAAGCTTGAAAACCGAGTAAATGGTGTCTGACAACAGCATCCAATTTTACAAATAAACAACGTAATTTCTGTTCCATTTTGCTGTATAATTATACAGGCTATACTACCAGAAAACTCCACTGCATGGAATGGCATTTAAATTGGAATAGTTCTGAATAATGACAACTTTACATACCTGAGGCACCCATTTGGATGAAACAAAACTGGTCACTTCTATTGCAGGCAGGCCTGTTTTGGAAAGCCGGTTGATTAACTCAATTTTTATATCAGTTGGGACTATCACCTATGGACATGGAGACATACTATAGTAAAGTATTTCATGCAGTAAGAAACTTTTGTAAGTGAAATATTCTCAGTACATAATCAATACTTACTTTCTAAAATAGTATTTCCTGACAGTAGGAAGCTACTGCACAAGGAAAGCACTAGGCAGTACACATGATCCTACTCCAGTTTTTGTCCACCACAAAGGAATGAGAATGCACTTCTGTGGAACTGGCTATAGATCTTGTTTCACTAACTGTTAATAACCAAGCACCAACCTAGCAAGGAAGTGATGAAGAAAATAGTAACAGAAAAGCCCAAACAGAGAAAAAATGTTAGGAAAAAAGCTCCACAGCTGAGGCAGAGTAATTCCATTGTATTAATACTGTTAACATCTTTGCTATCATTAACAACAGTATATATAAGTTTATCCTTCTGTTTGTGGAAACAAATCACTGTTCTGATACATGTACCCTATTTTACATAGCATTTTTCAATCTTTTTCCATGTTGCCTACCAGCCTTCAGGCAAATTATGTTATCAAAAGAGTAATTTATTTTTTTTTTTTCCCCATGCCTGCTCATCAGGAAGTATGACAAAACCTATTGTGCTATTCCTACTACAGTTGCACTTGTAGCACAAAAACATATTATGAAGATAGCCAGTGTTTCAGGATGTTTACCTGTTATGTCAAGACAGAATGTCATTGGCAGACAAGACAAATTCCAGAAAAAGAAATGGCAATTGGCTAACAGAAAGGCTAGTTAACCAAGTATAGAAAGAAATTATATGATTTAACACCTGGCTACATAGTAATATACTTTTATTCCAATATACAAACCAGTTATTAGTACAAAAAGAAATAAATATATTTATAGCACAAAATGGAAGAAACATGATTAGCAGGATGTACGTGTTTTACACAATGAAAATAACACAGATACTGATGTCAAAACACACACACGTGAACACACAAAAAAAGAGAAACATTACCTTTTCATTTTGTAATCCATCCCTTGGCCCAACTTCTACAATCTTGATGTACTCAGGCAGTCCAGATGCTTGAGATTCCTGAAAGAGAAATCAATACTGAAATACAAAAACAATAGTCACCAAGATCAAAGGTACAGGTTGTACTTGTTCTCTCATATGATTCTGGGTATAGAGTCATATTGTCAACATTAAGTTTGCTCACGCCCTTTAAAAATTGCTGAGAATGTGTTCCACACCTTGAGTTAGGGAATAAAACCTAAAAGCAGAAGTTATCCATGTGCATGTTCCACTGCTCCTCGGAGGCCACAAATGTTTATTATAAAAATGTACATAAAACCATAAATGAACATTGTGTTTTACAGAGTGAGAAATATTCCCATTTCTTCCCAAAGCTTACCAACACACAATCCAGTCCTCCAAACTTCTAACTGAATGTTCTCAATTTACCTGAACAGTTACTTCTCTGTAAATGTTTGCAAGACTAGGCTATAAATCTGAAAAGAACAGAGCAGTCAAAAAATGTTGAAGAGATCATTAATGAAAGATGAAAGTAAATCCTCTGCCTGAAGATGAAGGTTTTAAAGAAGGATTTAAAGGAAACAAGGAAGGCCCCTGGCACACAAGATGAAGAATTTTCCAGGTCTAAGAGCAGCTCTGGAAAGGCAGAAGGCTGGCGGTGACAGGAGGGAAGGAAGGCAGAGGTAAGGTCAAAGGCCTAAGGAGAGCATGGGGACTTGGAGGGGAAAGAAGGGAAACAAGAACAGAAAAGCAGGTGAAGGGAAATGAAACTTCCTTTTTTATTACTTAGCTGCTCTGTTATTGAATCAAGTTGACAGGTGTGGCAGTTAACATAGCCTGGGCCTTTAAGTCCTGAAACAGTCCATAGCTGTTGCTTAGATTGATCCCCAAAAGCTGTGTGTCTTTGAAAACACCTCAATGGCCAACTTGGGCCATGCTGCCCATGCTAGAGGAGCAGACAAGAGGGATGCAGGCAGCATCACCAGGAGCTCTGGAGATGCCCTGTTTTCTGTACTACACTGAATACAGAATCCAACCCAGTGTCTCCGCTTCAGTGTTGAGAGCTCTGGGATTATCAGGAGCTACCTGTGGAATGGTTGCTCCTGCTGCACCCAAGACCTCCTGTGAGAGTTAAACACCACAGGAAGGACAAGTCACTTCTGCAGTGCACAAACATGGCCACTAATCTCACAGCATCCACAGCCAGGTGAAAAAAAGATTTTTCATCCCTCCCTGGCTCACAGCATCAGGGTTGTTTCAACCAAGTGGACACTGATTTCTCTTCACGGTAATGGAAAATGAGCACTCCTACAACACCTTTGGTTTCTTCCCACATTCTCAGTGCCCATGGATAAAAGCAAATTCTCTGCAGCACTAGCCAAAATACAATAAATATATTTTGGAGCATTTACTGCATATTTATCTGAACCCAGTAAAAAGAATGGGAAACAGCTGTATAGTATCTATTTGATCGCGTGGAACATCTGGTAAGTTAAAGCTCTTGTCAGGCTATACTAAGCCCACACTCGCTGACAGTATAAACCTACTTAAATGTGAAGGTAAAACCCTCCCATCTGCTGCATATTGTTTCTCTTTTTTTTAAGTTATTTTCACAAATATGGCACTGATTCGGCACTGTGGGCATAAATCTGGGTTATTTCATGATTATCAGATCCTTCTTCTTATAAAACAAATGCCACAGCTGCACTATGAGTAAAGCTGTGAATGGAAAAAGGAAAAAAAAGGAGCTAAAACAGATTAAGTGAACCAAAGCTTAATTTAGAGCATGAAAAAATGTCCATAAAACTTTGGTGGCAAAAATGTTCAACTTCTAGGGCAAACACTATAAAGCCTATTCAGTTCTTACTGTGGTAAAACCCTTGCTGAAATGAAAGAGCTGTACCTGTCTTTACAGAACAGTTCACACAGCTACAGCACGTGCAGTAGCTGTTCAGGGAATGTCAGCAGCCCTTGGATTTTGTAAGGGACAAAAGTTTGGAAGGGACATTGTGGAAAGGCATTCAAGTATTGAATTTTATTCTCCATCTGTGATATTAGAGGCATGCAATCTCTTTGAGACATAGCCCAAGTGTCTCACTTCCTGATTTTCTCTATAGCCTTCCTGTTCACTAGTCAGTCCCAACTTGAATTCACTGTTTTTGAGCAGTGAGACACTGAGAACCATGCAGAGGGTGATTTTCACAAGAGACATGTAGAGGTAACTCAAGGCACCTTTACAAAAAATCCTTACACACTGTGAGCTAATCAACTAGCAGCTTAGAATAAACATCTTGGCTCTGAGTTCATAAGAGTCTTGCTTTGCATTGAATTTCACCTAGTTTCATCTATAGTACATTGATTGCTCCTGCCTTCAAGGTCACTCAGTTCCTCCTGTGGCATCCAGTGTGGTAGTGTCTCTCTGTCATCAGAAGATGTTACCACCCAGGTATTTTCTGGTGAAAACATCTGGATCCACACATTTACCTTATTTTAACACAAATATCTGTTATCTCAAAAAAGTGGGTTAGTGATACAGAAGAAACAAGCTTTTAAAAAAGACCTGAGGAACTTCACCAGAAGTTTCTCTTTGTTCTAATAAATCTGCTTTCAAGAATATCTCTTTTTTCCCCTTCATCCAGTTTCTTACTCATCTCCCAAATTCTGTTCTGATCACCTTTCTCCTCAACATAACTACTAACTTCTCTCATGCTGGATTGCTAAAGCTCAGATAACGAGCAAGGGAGGCAAATAGTTAGGTTCAGGCCCTTGTGTACTATCTATGTAATTTACAGGATAAAACTCAGAAATAATTTATATCCTGTAAGAGTACAGGTACCATCTTCTGCTAAGAATACACTAGCATTTTTCCATTCTGTGCCCCAAGCTGAATCAGAGGAGTGAAGGATTTCCTCTTCACCTTAATCTCACTTGTCCTATGAATGAATTCTCAGTAACTAGCTGTTAGGAGATTCTTCCAAGACATTGGAGATATGTACTTGACAATGCTGTTGGGAAGAAAAAAGAAACTCCCTGCTTTCTTGCAAAGTCTTCTGGTCACAGTGTCACACTTGCAGAATATTTGGACATCACTGGAAACACAGCTGAAGAAGTCACCTGAGCCACCAGTCACATTCTGTGCCAGGCTCAATGCCATCTGCATTCACTAGGCAAGTTCCAAATCCACAGAACTGACTGAACCCTTTAAGAACTTGGGCAGAGTTTAAACATATCTCTGTTTACTATCTGGATGGCACTAGACCTTAACCAGGACTCTGGTTTCATGAACTGAAAGACTGAGTTCCCCAAACTCTAGCTGGAGGATTCCAAATGGCCACCATCCCCTTGGGTAAAAAGGAAGGATTTTCACAACCAACAATGAATCAAACTTGGAGATGTTTGACACCTTCAAGTATGGTATTAAAAGGTGATGATAAACAGAACATGTAAATAGAAATAAATAGAAAAATGAAAACTTTACATATTTTAAAAGTGAACCTTACAGAAATACACAAGTACTTACATTAAAGACTAAACATGTCAAGGTAAATATTTTTGTTTCAGGAAAAAATATTTACTAAATTGTACTATATTAAGTATTTTTATGTAACAAAAGTATAAAAAGTAGTTATGGTAGATACTTAGGGGTGACTGGTTATTGAATTATATAGTGGCTCTGTTAAAAAGTAATGACTACCAAAATACAATATTTGACATATCAAAAAGGAAATAGTTGACATAAAAGACTAAGAGCCTGGAAAATTTGTTTTTTCCATGTATCAAGCCTTGCCAAGGGAGAACAAAAAGCATATAAAACCACAAAAAAATTGCCTCTCTCAAAACAGAACACAGCCAAAGAGTCTTTTTTAAAAAAAAAGTAGAAAAAAGAAAACCATACCATTCAGCTTGAGACACTGAATGCCAAATTTCTGTAGGGAAACATTTTCCCTGAGTTATAAATAGCTGGAAATTCAAGTTTATTACAGAAAATCCTAGTAACCCTTAATTAGAGCATAATAATCTTCTTAAGATAACTATAAATGTAATCAGCTCTAATAAACACACTTTTTTTAAGCTGCCACTACTTCTAGTAAAGGTGCTGTGAGGTTCCTTCAGTCTTCTGATTTTAATGTCATGCAGCTCATTCATATAAGCATTAATAGCACTGGCAAATATTACCCAGAGCTGCTCAAAAGTAACTGAAAGGACCCAAAAGTGAGGGAGAAGAATCTGGAAGTTCAAGTCTGTTGAAACTTTCTATGCAAACATGAAGCTCTGCTTTTCTTTTCCACAAGGTGGTGTTCTGGCACAGAGGACAACTGAACAAAAGTAGGTCCATCTTGTACAAGGAAAAACTATTCAGAAGAGCAGTTTTAAACAAGGATCAGCAGGGAGGTGGCATCATAACTCCGTATGTATATGTGCAGTGACATGGACAAATGCCCCAAAACTGGGAGAAGGCTCTGAGATAAATAATACAATAGCATAAGGAGAACAAAGAAAACAGTGGTCGATCTTCTGAACACATAAACATCTCCAAACTTTACAAGGCATAGAGGAAATAAACAGGAAGAAATTAAAATCTTAGTACATAATCAAATGATTGAAGTGGTATTGCAGAGACTTGTTTATATAGTTTACACTACTGGAAGGCGGATGTAAAACATATTAGTTCCCAAGTTAACTAGGGGGGAAACGGAAAAGATTCACCTGTGAGATATAAATAATATATAGAGAGATATAAATAATATATACAGATATTCAGAAAACAGTAGGATACACCTGGTGAATATCCCTCAGTAAAGACAAACTGAGTATTTGTCCTAGAACTTCTGCCATATGCTGTGGACATGATCACTGGGAGAACAGTAGCCAGGAACAGGCCATGACTAGCAAAAAAATCATCAGCCCTTGAGAAGCTTTCATTATTTTTCTTGCAGTATCATTGCATAGTCATGATCTAAATGATAACACAGAAATACCACAAACAAAGCTGTTGCAAGTTCTTTAGACAACATGACTGGAATTGAAAGTTCCACTGACATAGTAGAGAAATAAATATGATGCATTCAGTAAATATTTTCAGTACATAGCACAACACCTAGGACTACACTTATTGCATCTGATGCTGATTGATTAATTAAAAGAATTTTTGCATGTTTTCCTTTACAAATTCTATCACAGTTATTTCTCCATTTTTATAATTTTAACCCTTCTGAAAAAAAAAGATGGTTTTAAAACATATGATAGGGAGTACCTGATGAAACAGGTACACAGAAAAGGACTGGGATATTAAAATGAATAACAAACTGAATATGAGTCAATAACATCATGCTCTCAAGAAAAAAAAAGGGGGAAGAAAATTAAATGTCAAATCTAATTCTGGACTATAAACAGGGATATCAGAGACAAAACAGTAACCTGCCACTTCATGAGTAGAAATACTGCACGTAGTTTTGGACTTCCTACTTCAAAAAAGATTTCAATCAGCTGGGGATAGTTCATAGGAATTCTGGGAGTTCATCAGGTATCAGGGAACTGTTCAGCCTGGAGAAGAGAAGGCTTCAGGGAGACCTTTCAGTACCTGAATAAATTGGGGCAGGGACTGTTTACAAAGGCATTTAGCAATAGGACGAGGGGCAATGTTTTTAAACTAGAAATGGGTAGATTTAGATTGGACATTAGAAAGAAGTTCTTTACAATGAGGGTGGTGGAATGCTGGAACAGGTTGCCCAGGTAGGTGGTGGAGGCACCATTCCTGGAGTAATTCAAGGTCAGGCTTGATGAGGCTCTGAGCAACTTGATCTAGTTGAGGATGTCCCTTCTCACTGTAGGGGGGTTGGACTAGATGACCTTTAGAGGTCCCTTCCAAGGTCTTCTATGATTCTGTGATTCAAAATGTAACAATACTATGAGGGAATGCCACAGAGACTGTAAAAAAAAGTTGCTATATTAAGAATAATATTCTTACACAAAACTAGAAAATTCAAGACACACTTTTAACTACACTACTCATGGACATACAGTTATAAATATAAAAAAGCAAATTCTATCTATACATTGTTATTCCTTTCAGAAATCCTTTAGAATAGGTCTTCCAAAGCTACAGAAGATAAGGTTTAGGAATGATGTTCAGCTCAAGGTTAAGAAACCTCAGTTCATTCCTGCTGCCTAAACATATGTACCTGGAGTCATTCTGGATGACTTAAAATTCTGGCCTCCAAGTGCTGATCAGGAAGGGTATGAGTCCCACTTCACTCATTTATTGTAGGTCTCATTTCAAATCTATCAAGATGTCTATACACTGCAGGGCATCAGAAACGGCACTAGACACATCTGTTAGCCAACTGATCTGAGATTCTAAATGGTTCCCTCCCATGCAGGTTTCTAAAGGCATACTAGATGTCTAAATTCCCACAGCAGCTGAAAGAGCTTTATTTAACATGGCTGATGGAGATAAAGACTAAATCAGGTTACCCTAAGGTTAACACCTAGCGGCTGATGATCTCAATAGCCAGGCTTGTGGAACTGCTTGGGGACTGAATGCCACTCCAAAAGGAAATAGGTCTCCAGTACATTTTACAATGTACAGAATATGCCTATCCTATAAAGATGTCTCATATAGTCTATGTGTTTCAAATGACACTCAGCACCTATGTTTAGGCAACTGAGTCCTGTCCTAGGTGTGCACTGGCTATCACAGGAACTTCAGCTGCTGTAGACACCTACTTAAGTCTTAATTCAGATATCTTAATTCCAAGCAGACATCTGCCTCAAATGAACTATATATCATCTAATGAGTTATCAAAAGAAATCAGAGGAACTTCTTTTGAGTTCCTCCAAGAGCTCAGTAGGCGATGTATTCTTTTCATCATTCTAAATTAAGTTTTCACCCTTCCTTGCTGACATGATTCCCAGTCTGTCCTGCTGCCACATTTCGTTTCTGCCTTTAAGCTCTTTCCCACCAAAAAACTGCAATACAGATAAATACTTAGGAAAGAGGAAGTAATGTTACCCCTTGTAGCAGACCATTTCAATCAAATATACCTTCATCAACTCATACCTTACACATCAACAATTTTCCAGGCATATGAAAGGCAACATTTAGCACACGGATATTTAAGTGGCATCAGTCCCATGAAGAGGATTCTAATTTCTCTTTGAGAGCATATCTTTGGAGCAACTGGCATGACTTCTATTCCTCTGCCCAAGCCCTACATTAGAAGCAATTCCTATCAACTGAATTCTTGCCTCCTTGTTTTCCCATAACTCCTCTGTCAACAGAGCATTCACACTGACCCAGACCTTGACCCTTTCCAGTCTGACCTTGGATCCCTCACAGGGAGCCTGTAGACCCACCTGATGGTCACTGGGTTTCATGGCCAACACTGATTACCATCACTGGACCAAATCATGACCCTGACTCACTGATCTGCATTCCCAGCTCTAACCTTGGACCTCCCTTATGACCACTAACTTCCCTGATGACCTGGACTCTCGCTGGCTGATGCCTCTAGGCCTACCCTGCCCACTTCACTCAGCTACTGTGGGACTAGGCCTTGGCCGTCAGCTACCCACCCTTAGGGAACTGCTGGCCCTTGCTCCTCCCTGACAATAGAACTGAAATTTCTTATTCTAGTGTTCATTGCAATATCTGATCCTTGCTCTCTGACATCCAGTTCAGATATATATTCCTTGAGTATTTCTTCACCCCAAGTCATACAAGCTGCAGTAGAACAGAGCCAATTTCTCACTCTCTTTGCACCTTTTTGTCAGTTGTACCTAAAAAGAAAATGCAGTACTTGTTAATGGCTAGCATTTTAAGTAGAAGCTTTGTTGATGGAGGCCAGTAATGTCACATGCTCCAGATTAGTGCAGCAGCAGTCATGAGCTATGTCTGAAAGTTAGTGCTTTGTACATTAACTCTCTCTGATCCTGCTGCACTGTCTCCTTACCCAGCGGAGGCTACAGCTATCAGATGCTATGAGAGTAATCCCAAAGGATAATGCCTTGTTCAAGCAACAAACAAGAGTCTGACATGACACACCAAAATCCAAGCAACAGTAAAAAGAGCTCTGTCTGATACACAAATACAACTCCACTCATAAAAGAGAAAACTGAGGCATGAGACACGATCGTGCTAAATCACTTAGAGCACAGAGAATCACTGGAGGGGTTCTAAGTGTACAAACCAATTTGACAACACAGTACCTCACAGGTCTTAGCAAAATAGAACAAGATGTAGAAAATAAAATAAACAACTACTTTCTATATGGAAGGACATTTCTTTCAGGCCAAACACAAAATAGCACATTTTCCAAAAGAGACACAGAGTTAATAAATCAATATACTCTCTGTCTGCAGGAGTCTAACAGAGGGAGTAAGAGAAGGAATTCCTCACTTCTGAAGACTGTTTTCTTTTATCCTAGATCAGAAGAGGTCCACTAGCACATATTTTGTGTGAAACACCTGCTGAATATTGTTTTCTATGACTTGGAGTTTACCCTTTCACTTACAGCGGATGTGCTTAGCTGCTCCAAGATGCAAACAAATCCTACAGGCGTCTCCAGCATATAATTTGCCTTGTATAACCAATTCAAGTGAACTTGGCTTGAACGGTGAATACACATAGACTGAAACCATGGCTCTTCCCACTTTGTTTAATTGAAAGGGTAGTCATATATTTGAATACTCTATGAAGGTGTCTACTTTCATTTTAAATTGTGATCGTCAATATCATGACGGTCCATTCTACAATCTAACTTACATTGCCAAGGACAGCAATTTACTACGTGTCAGTAGAGTGGCACACAAACATTTCTGGTGGCCATGGCTTAAAACTTGCTGAATGCAAGCTCCAGTGAATTAGAAAATTCCACAGATGCAGGCTAGTGAAACTGCTGTTCTGCTAGCCCTGCAAAAAGGAAATTTGAGGAACAGGGAACCAAAGAAGCAGCTGTTTCTAAGTGCAACTGCAAACCATGTCCAGCTCTCTGCCATGAGCTGAATGCTCTAGGAAATAAAAAAAAAAAGTATGATTACAAGACAAATACTCAGAAGGATAAAATCAAGCCCAAAGACTGTTCAATCTTTGAAAACAAAGAAATTGCTTCTGTAATATTCATGTTTGTATTTTACATAAAATCATTCACAACCTGACAAAGAAAAAGAAAAAAAAAAAAGGGGGGGGCGGGGGGGACGGGACGGGGACACCAAATCTGTTTAAATAACAGTCTCCTGCCTGAGTCTGAACTTTCTAAATTATCATTGATAACTTGACTTGCCATCTTCCAAAAAACATTTGTTGCTATTTTCAACAAATGTAGAGCCCATGGAATTGCAGGATTGAATACAAATGTCAATTAGAGCTAACAGTATATGCAGCTTAAAAGCAGACAGATGTGCTTTAGTCACAGATAATTTTGGTAACTTGCAAAAGGGAACGTATTTACTAGAGTAAGATGGTAGCAGAAGCACAGACAACCACAGTTAGACTTGTGTTACAATGGAATCATTGATAATAAACGGCACTAGAAGCTTCTGGTTTTAGTAAGAGGCCAAAACAGCCAGTCACTTTAGCAAAAGTTAAAAATGTATTTTCAGGACATGGTGTATACATTACCTTTTTTCTATTTCCCTAAATGCTTCCCTTGGCTAACAAGCAGCATTTCTCCATTAACCAAGTTGATCTGCAGCCAACTCACTTTCATCCATACCCTATCTTGGTCAAATCCTGGAAAAGCAATTATACCCTGCCATCTGGGCTGGATGAAAAGGATACAGAGAACTGAGATCAACAGCATACTGATGACACAGGAGCCAAAACCTCCCACACTTTCCTTTACTATTATTTATGGTAATGGTATTATGGTGTGTATGGCGTTTTACAGGCAAGACTGAAGACAGAATTCTAGAATGCAGAAAAGTGTGGTGGTTTTCCACACATGGTGAAAAAGCAGAGGCATGATCATCCTTACAAGACCAACATGTGAAAGTAATTTACCCTTTATAATGCTTTGGGATATCAATGGGGAGAAAAAAGAATACATTGACGAGCCAGCTCATCCACCCTATCAGATAGGTCTCTCTAAATAACTCATTGTCAATAAAAAGGAGCTTTGCACAGATCTTTAAGAACACAAGTAAAAAGTTGGAAGTAAATCAACTATTCTCAATTATTACTGTCATCAAAAACACCTTCTGTGTTCAAAGGCAGTGACTAAAAGATCAAGGAAATCTTTAATTCAAGTACAGCTGGCCCACCACTCTTCCCAAAATACACTGATAAAAATGACAGTAGTTTAAAGGTTGCTTATTTAGCCACTGTTGGCAACTCATCCGTCAGAAGAATTTAAAATTAATAAAGCTCTTTAGAAAAAATAACATCTGCAAAGCGTTACCATAATAATTTCCCAATAGTAGGAAGGAAATTATAGTATCTTGAATGCTACATCATTCTCAATGTTAGAAAACTGTTCCATTTTCACAATGGAATCAGGCAAATGTGAGCATATTTAAACAATATAATTTTCTGCCCATTTAACTGATAATAGCTAGAGCTGTTGCAAATTGTCCTTACATGAAATTTAGAAAAAAAGACAGATATAATGCCTAATTTTTTACAAGTTCTTTTATTTGTTTTGGGTTTTTTTTATTAAAAAGTACTCATAATAATATGTCACAGCTTCTGCTGAACTGGTTACGTTTCCAATTTATCACATTAAATAGTAATATTTTTTATATCTACATTTATTATATTAAACAGTAGTAAGATCTTAAGATGACCTAATGATGCCAAATCTGAACACAGTGGAGTGGAACAAGCAGAAGAAAACGGGCTAGTACAGGCCAAACTATGACAAAGACAAAATCAAAACGGGATCATATCACTTCAGAATATTTGAGAAGAGCTGTCGTGACAACATTAATCACGAGGTTTCCTAATTTTTTCTTCCTTCCACTTCTATACTTGGTAAATTTATGAAGATTTTTTTCAGCCTCCATATTCTGAATAAGAAGTTGTACAAGAGATGAGAAAGAAATCCGTGTGGTTGTAAAACCAGTAATATGACCAGAGGGTCAGTGTTAGCTAAGAACAAAATCAGTAAAAATTATCTAATAGTATTACTATTGGCTGTACTTTCATTTTACTGTGACATATAATCTTGACCAAAGGATTGCTCTAAACTCTGATGATAGATAACAACATTTAGGGACTAAATGGCAATCCAGCCATACCACTCACTAAGGTCAATATGTTCTTAATGGCAGGATTCAACTGGACTTCCACACACCTGAACTTAGATATGTCTACAGGTGTGCTACATATCCCAGCACAGTCTATCTATATATTCACATATAATGCCATAAGGTTCCATAAACACAGCATGTAGGACACAGGACCTCTGCCTTTTTTGGCAGCTGCAGGTAAAGTAGGATACTACAAGGCATCTTAAATGGCATCAGCAATGAAGCCACTTCTCAGCACTGTCAGCAATGGCCAAAGCATATGAAACAACTCAGCAGAGCAGCAAGGGTCCAAGTCAGATGGGTAATTAGAGGCACCTAGTGCATTCAAGATGCACCCCACTTGACTTCCAGCTATCATGCCAGAGGGCACAGGTCTCCCATAAATCCTGTTTTATATCTGCCAACCTTATAAACCATCTCAGCTACCTTAGGGCATCTCACATGGTACCGGGTAACTGTGCTTAGGTAACTGAATCAAGTCCTAAATATGAAAAAACAGAAAGAATACAAAAGACAATTCTCAATCACGAGTTGATTCCTCTCTGTATAACCAACACCCAGCTGGTTTAGTAGTTTAACTTACAGTCTTCTTCGCTCCATTCAGGCAGAAGTGAGACACGGCATGGCCAAGGAACTTGCCTATTCTCTCTCTTCTCTTTCCCCAATAAATTCTTCATGTAAGCTGTTTTGCTTTATATGAAGCCAACATATAGTTCAATTCAAATTATGTTTCCCGGCTTTTAAAAATTCAGCTGTGATCAGCTGTGGATTCTGTTAAAACTTTTTCCTGATCCCAGTGTTCCACATGATATAACTTCATCACTTAACTTGCTCCCCCATTTCTCACATACTAACACCTATATTTAATCTCATCTTAACTACTTGCATTAAAAGTAAACCCTAAAGCCACACAGAGTTCCTTTCCAGATGCTGCTGTTGAATTATTTCCCTACAGGTTTCACCTAACATTCCACCAATGTCCTCTGGCGCTTCAGTCCACACATCTCCTGCATTCAAAGCCTTTAAACTTTTTTTTCCAAGAAACTCATAAAGTAACACCTTTATTCCCATACAAAACAGCTAACATCTGTAGACGAAAAAAACCCAGCCAAACAAAGAAGAAATGTCTACCCAGAACAATTTTTTACCAATGCACGTTTTAGCAGTTTTTGCATGTAATAAATCTGGGTTTTTTTCTGTCACAAGAGCTGTTGAGAATCACTCTTATAAGTATATTTAATACAAATAACAAATTCAAATGTAATATAACAATTGGAGTAACTTTCATTCATTTACACCAAACCATAAAATAAATCTCCTTTTAACAAGGGAATTATCTAAAAATATCAACTACAGCAACATTCTGACAGTAAGCATCATTTCCTTCTTATCACCTGCAGCATCTTTATCATCTTTTGCAACATTAGAATTTTGCCCCTATGATCAAAATCTTCAATTATGTCTAATCCAGTATAAGTCTGAAAAGTCATGAGTTGATTACTTCCAACTCTAATACCTTAAGATTGAAAAGAAACCTTTAAAACTATCCCTGAAAGTATTTTCCTGAAATGTAAATCATGCATTTATCAGTTTACTAATTCCTTTGGAGTGAGAGATTGATTAAAAGACCAGACAGTCAGAAAAATGAAGTCTGTATCCGATTCATGATCTCATATTTAATAAACTCTTTTTTATTATTTATTACAACTTATATCACTATCAACATATTACAAAACAGAAAAAAGCTTTTATCTCCACAGCACTACTTAAAGTGTGTGCACCATTCTGACATTTCTGCCCCAAAAGGGCTATACAAGTATACATTGATACAGCAGTAATAAAATATTTCCCTTTTGATGACAAACAAAAATGCTGAATTAGCTTTACTGGTATTCAGTAGAGTATGAAAGCCTGATTTTTATCATGGAGCTAGAGGCCTCATATTACACACTCTTATCTCAAAAATTCCAGATCAGCCAATAAAGCAACTTTTCTCAGAGCTTCAATATTCTGATGAGTTCTATGTGACAGAAGATGGATGGATTAGATAGTCAGAGAGAACCTTTGCCTATAAATTTGTGCCTGGTAGCTTTTTATTCCCATTCTTACAATTAATATTTTTCTGTTCCAGTACTTTCTGAGGTTCAGTTAATTGATAAGTCTTACCAAGTGCATAGTACTTCATTACACTGTATGTCAGGGTCCATGTATGCATTATGACATGCATTGGCACACACTGAAAGGTGGTAAGCATTCCCCAGCAAGTTCACAATACCACACGCCACCTTCAACACACATTTTTCTTTCATACTTCATCTATCTTTTTAAATATACATTTGGGGGAAAAGGAGAATGTTAGAGAAAATATTTCACCTTTGTTAAATGAATGAGAGACCTAGACAAAAGAATTCAACACAGCCTGAGGTACTAAACAACTACTTTTCTGAAGTCCTCCATAGTTTCTTTAAAGATAACTCCTTCCATATTTGAGACACTAAAAGACCTCAGTAACATTCAATTCCTAAAATTTCAGACAATCATCACCTTGGTTAAATGCCTCAAATATTTGTGTCGGGAAAGAGCAAAGAGTGACAAGAACTCATTTCAGCTTTATCTCTGGACTGTACCTACACTGCACCAGTTTCTTGCTGAGTGATACTCACACAGAAACTGAAATTCAAACACATGCTTTCACAAACAAGTGAATCTTCTAACAGAGATGCTTCAAGACTTGTAGCTACCTTTTTCATCTGAAACACCAAAAAAATGTCCTATCATTAAAACTGAGAGCAAAGGAGTGTAACTTCATTCTAGGTACCCAGCCTTTCACCTTTAAGCCAAGTCTAAGTGAAAAAACAAAAATTACAAACTTCGGATCCAAGTCACTACAGAGACAATTGTTACTAATATTTGTTAGTCATCTTGTCAGACAATTCAAAAATACAAAATTGGATGCATTAGGAGCAGTAAATATTTTGCTATACTCTGCTGGACTACCAGATCAACTGGTAAGTCTTGCAGTAGTCTTATAAGGAACTTGTGAGATTTCCTTACCCAAACTAGAAGCTAGAAGATCCACAAATTGTCAATAAAATCCTTATTAAAACCTGAGACAAAGATAATATTCCTATTAATTTCAGTAGGAATTAAATTTGAACCTAGCTGATCTTAGGCAAGTCACTTACATTCACTCTCGGCCAAGGCAATGAGAAAAGGAATTAAGAAGAATGATCTCAAGATGTATGACTTTTAAAATGACGATTTGACACATGGGGTGTCTGAAATTAATCTTTTTCCTTGAGCTGGCAAGAGAGGAAATGAACATCACTATGCCCATATGTAGGCTTTGAAGGAGGTGGAGGTGGGACAAGTCAAAAATGGGATCTCACCAAAAAACAGATGTTGGGTCTGAGTAGAAATTTCCTGTGCATTTTTTTAATTCCCAAATTTGCAGAGCAAGATCTGTAAAATCCTTTACAACATTTCCAGCTGCATTATAAAGTTCTAAGCCCACATAATAATCCCAATATAGCACAAATCTGTATCAATGATAAGGTCGTGTTATCTTTCCACTATTTACAATTCAATGACACAAAAGAACTAAAAGCCAGTGACTCCCTTTAGGTCAAACTTACACTTTATTATCAGCCTCTTAACTTTTAACATCCTGTTTGGCACCTTTAGCAAGCCAACTACTTAGCGTTTTTGGACTTTCCCTCTTCAACATTTTATCCACCAATGTTCTTCAGCTCTTACTCTGCAGCATAAAGAATACCTGGATGAAAAAATTGGCACTGGATTTCTAATGAGGAAACTCCTCTTGACTTCAAAGAAACTTTTGGAAAGAGCTCAGGACTGAACTCCCTCTAGTCCAGTTAAATTCTGAGGGAGTGGGGTTTTGTGTTTTATTTACTGCCTTCAGTGTCAGCAGGTATCAAATGTCATGTATCAGCTCCAAAGCCATCAAAAAAGATACAGTATGCTGACACAAACTTAATAGTTTATCATGTAATTCAAAATTACAGTTATAGTAATATTTTCTACTTTACTCTTCTATTTATTTTTAATAACTTTGTATGCTTTACACCTTATGAACATTATGAAAATAAATGTTGCTTGAGAATCTGCAACAACACACACAAAAAAGTCCCGTTCTTGTGATTCATCATGGAGAAAAAGATCCATCTAGTGAGTTCTGTATTGACGTCTACATGTAGCAGAATATGAAAGGCTGGAAATCAGGAATTTCAGCATCCCTCAGTGATCAGTCATTTTGTCTTAAATCACATGCAAGACAACATAAAATCTAAATATCTTGGAAGTTCAGGATGGAAACACATAGTGAGGTAAGAACGGTGGGTAAAGGAGAGAGAGAGAAATAAAGGATACAAGATTTTTGTCCCATGCAATTAATATACTTCCTCTATACTCATTTAATTAAGTATCTTTAAGTAATGTCATACTTTTAAAAAGCTAAGAAACAAGAATTCTGTAATATAAAGTTCAGGACATCTGAACTTTTTTCCCATTAAAAATGGAAAATTAAAAATTCACTTTATATGCAATTTTCAGCAGATGAAAAAAAAAGACAAAAACCCAAACCTGAATGTAAATTATTATGTATTTCTTGCATATTGTAACTGTCCTAATAAATTAATGCATTTGCAATATTGTTATAGTACTTCTTAAACTACATATATTAAATAAAAAATTAAAATGAGCTGAAGAGTTATTTAAGGAGAGCCTGCAAATGTGAATTTGTTCCTGGAATATGTAATTACATTGAGATAAAAAGAACATGAAATATTGTAATGTCTCAAATCAGTTGCTCTGAGGTGTAACTAAAAGATTAAAATAAACCAGCCATGCCTTTTCCTCCCAGGTAGCATAATGCCATATGCCTCAGTTTTTACACTGTAATTTGAATCAAGAATCGACCATCAAATACAAGAAGTGGTTAAGACAAATATATGTAACTGTCATATGGAACTCTGGTTCTCGTTGTTATTCTTGAGTTACTTTAAAAATAAATTTGAGAGGTTTCTAGCATTTGTTAAAACATTATAGTATACTGCAAAACTGAAACTGCAAAAGTAAGCACACCTATGGGGATCTCTTGATCCAAGTGTGTCCTGCACTGAGGAGATGAGGAATCTTAAGGCTATGTGGTTTAGGTCTGGATATTTAGGCATGTAGCATATAAAACATGCAAAACAGGCACTGAAACAGAAGTTAGCTGTCTACATTAAAGGACCCAAACATTTCTTTGTTATTATATGTGTTTAGCATGTAAAATTTGTGTTCCTCTCCAGTTACAAAACGAACAATAATGTACATTGTGCTCTCTGATACATATATATATGCCGAGCAACTGTTAATAATTCTGGGTATTGCATCCCACATGACAGCCTAAATTTGTGACAGAAATCCTACCAGATCACACAGAACACATTAGCATTATTTAGATAGCTTTACACCTGCTAGAGTCACAGCCGTATCCAGCAGAGCAAGAGACCGGGATTCTATTTTTGACTGATTTTTGCATTGCTGTGGTAGCTGTAAACATCCCTCACCAACCCATATAGCTCCTAATACACTCCTTATATATTATACCTTTTAGTACACCTAGCTGGTGGAACATTAAAACACAACAGTCTAAGTGGAAGATGTTTATTACTTTGTTTTGTTTAGCCACCACCCTCTTGTAGAGTAGGATGCACTCATTTAAAGTGGAAGATGAATACTCATGCTGAAGTTGACACTGACCTTAACTAATTCTATCAAAGTATCGTAAGACATGCAATGTAATTAAAAACTGGATGTGGAATTGTCTCTATTTTAAATCATTTAAATATCTAGTCCTCTATTTCTTATTATATAAACTTTAAAATCTCTGAAGAGACCAATATTTTTCACTACTACAGAAACCACATTGTATAATCCTTTTTCTAAACCTAACTCATATTGGTTACTCACCCTCATTATTTTGACTACAAAGTATTAAAGAATGTCACCACTTAGCTTTTACGTTTCTACTCTGCATTTAACATATAGACAGATTGTGTTTGTGTGTGGCAACATATTCCTTTATTTTAAGCAACTTCCCTCTCCCTGCCTGCTCATGTTCCAGATCTTAACAGTAGGTATCAAACAAATCAAAGTAATTTTACATTTTATCTCCATTTTCCTGACCATTCCAGTGATGCAAGACCTAAATTGTCCCAGCTGGAATTCAGTTCCTTGAACATGACTCACAAGCCTCAGGTAGTCTTCTGCAATGGCACTACATTTCTCCGTTTGACTGGAAATACTTGATCTGATATATCCAAGCACTTGGTGTTTGGTTTTTTTTAACAGCTGTACTGTACTGGCAGCTCATAGTCCTCCTCTGATTTACGACTATTCCAAGGTTCTTCTTCAATCTCTTCTGATAACATCACAGTTTCTAGTTTGGGTTATTAGTCTCAAAGTACCTAATTATTCTGTATCCTTGAATTTCATCCCAGTCTTTTACACCACTTCTTTATCCATCCAGCTCTTCCCTGCTGTGTCCTCTGCATGTTCCTAGTGCATTAAAATTCCATCTTAACCTACATGAAAACAACGTTAAATCTGCAGGATGAGACCAGTGTCAGTTTCTCAGGAGCAAATCTCAGAAGGTTCCTTTCCTCTGCTTAAGCTAGAGGACAATGTACATCAGCAGATGGAAGAGCCAGCCTTCCTTTCTGCTCCTCAGCCTGAGCTTTCTACAGAACAGAAGACAAAGTACATTACAAATTCCAGTGAAATGCTGTGAGTCACCATGAGTAGCAACCTCCATCATTGTGGAGGTTCTGCCACCACACCCTTACGGCTCTAGTGGCTTTCCACCCAACAGCAGATGGGACCACCACGCTGCAGTACAGAAATACGAACTCTGGGCCGCAAGGGTGACACTGTGGCCTTGAAAAAATATGTAAGCCTACGATTTTATGACTTTTCACACGATGCATTGTAACAGGTGAGGGGAGGCAGAGATGAGTGCTCCCAGAACCACTAGAGATGCCCACCTGTGAGTCCACTGCCAGTCAGATGGCTTAAAAACCAGCCGCGTGCTGCAATATGGACCACAAAAGGCCCAGCGGTGTGCGGGGATGGCAGAGGTCCCCACTCCTCCGTGCACGCCTTCGCATTCGGTGGTGACCGGAGGAAGGGCCGGGAGGCGAAGAGGGCGGGGCGCAGGTAGCAGGGAGGGGGCACCAGGAACGCGAGGCAGGTGCGTGAGGGGCAAGGCGGCGGCGAGGGGGCGGCGGCGAGGGGGCGGCGGTCCTCCGCGCCCGGCGGACCCCGCTGGCCCCGGCCTCCCCCTGGCGGCGGCCGTGCCTCTCAGGGCCGACACCATCCCATCCCTTCACCCCCGCCCGGCTATACCTGCCCGGGGTGCGGAGCCGCAGGCGGCGGCGCGGCCGGCTCGCCGATCCACAGCTGCTCCTTGAGGAGGTGCTGGTAGCTGAGGCAGTGCTTCAGCGCCGAGGGCACCGTGCCCATGGCGCGGCGCTCGCCGGGCGCCCGGCAGCCAGCCGCAAGGTCGGCGCAGCCTCCCGGCCCGCGGGGGCCCCGCGCCCGCCGCAGCTACTGGCTGCAGCCCGGCCCCGCGCAGCGCCTGTGATTGGCGGAGCGAGGGAGCCCGACGGTCGGCGGCATCCCCGCCGCTCCCCCTCCGCAGCCGCTGCGGCAGCCGCCGCCTCA